>CAAKHF010010955.1:4168-35345 GCA_901007745.1 Hippocampus kuda
GGGCCAAAACTAATGAACAAATCCTTGAATAATCCATCCATAATCCATCCATTTTCTAATCCTTTTATCCTCACGAGGGTCGCAGGTGTGCTGGAGCTTGTTCTAGAACTGGTTGCCAGCCAATCGCAGGGCACATAGAGAGAAACGACCATCCACGCTCACACTCACACCTGTGGACAATTCTAGAGTGTTCAAACAGCCTGCCATGCATGTTTTTGGAATGTGGGGGGAAACTGGAGTACCCGGAGAAAACCCACGCAGGCCCGGGGAGAACATGCAAACTCCACACAGGAAGGCTGGAGCCAGGATCGAACCCAGGACCTCTTCACTGTCAGGTTGACGCACGAACCACTGGACCACCGGGCCTCATAAATCATTTTCATACAAATTAATCAAATTAATGGAAATTGGATCATTTATCCCTGATGATGTCTACACCATGCGGGTCTGCCACATCACGCTTGTACAGACTTGGCATGTGGATAATTTACAGCCCTGACGGTGTGTGCAGTAGAAACAAGTTTCCCGTAGGAAGCTCACTGATATTAATGACCTGATTGAAAGTCATTCACATTTTATTTGATGTCTGCATAGTTTCAGAATGGTAGTTAGTATACAGGGTGTGGTTGATATTCCAGATTCTGCCAGTTGCTCCGTATCTCCCGGCAACCCTATCAAACATCCCTCTCAAGTTAATCATCAGACACAGTTATTGATCATCCATAACTGCCATTGGCCAGGCCTGGAATCAGACCAGATAAGACATTGACATCATAGGAGTACTGAAACTGGACATGTCAGGATGTTTGTGCATTCCCAGCCGTGAACAGTAAGCGTGGCGACAGGCAGACAGGACGACACGGACAAGTGGATGTTCAAATGCAGGGACAAGAGTGATTAAACTGTGCCCGAAGACCATTTTGTGGCTGAAACAGCAAAAGTCATGCGTCTTGTCGCAGCCCTGATTGCTTTTCTGACATGCACGGTGAGATTATCGAATGGATATGAGTATAACTGACACTTTTATCGCACTAATCGGTTTCCACTTCACATGTTGTACCGAGAAGCTTGTGAATCACAAATTTTAAAGACGCCTTTTATGAACCAGTTTACATGAATCAGTTGCTGTAAATTGAGTGCAACAGTATGATACAAATGTGGTGTCAATAAGCAGAATATTTTATCATCATATTTATGATGACTGTATTCGATGAATATGTGAGTGAGTCAATTAGGGTTTTGTAGTTCTGTATTTTGTTGACTTTAAAAAAATATATATCTATTGCTCTCAATACAAGTATTTATTTACGTGCTAAAGGTTTTTGCTGAAAACCAGCTGCTTGACCAAAGCTTTTAAATAGATTGGAAAAAGTGTGATTGCAATCGAACGATTTATTCAAAAGTCCGACACATGAGTAAGAGCGTAAGGACATGTATACACAGTAACAAGTTTCTGTAAATTTACGGTGAATTTACAACAGAATCTTCCTGTTTTTTAGAATGATTGTAAGATATTGTTAAATATTCATCCATAGCATGTAAATACACCGTGGATAGATAATTATAATTTAAAAGCATAAAACTATAGATTGCTGTAAATTTCTGGTGTTAGAAGTGTTGTATTATTATTATTATTATTATTATTATTATTATTATTATTATTATTATTACTGTATTATTATTCCTCCTCCTCCTGGGCAATCGGCCCCCATCAGGGACTTGCCCCCTCCCCACACCCGGTACAACTCTTGCTGGTATACCTTATTATTATTATTGTTATCATCTCTTAAAACTCATCTGTTCCGCAATGCTTTTAACACCTTTTAATCTCTTTTACCCATTTTTGCTTTTTGTTCATCTAAATGTGCTTTTGTAAATTATGTATGCTTGTTTTAAGTGCACATTTTTATCCTGTGTTTTAAGCTCTTGTCTGAGTATGATGAAAAACGCTTTCAAATAAAATGTATTATTATTATTATTATTATTATTATTATTATTATTATTATTATTATTATTATTATTATTATTATCATCATGGTCATCATTCAAATTTTAATATCTGAACGTGCAAATACCATAACAGTTATCCTACTGCCATGTCCTCTAATCCAAATTACAGTAGTACTGTATACCGCATAAATAAAAATATAAATAACAGTAGATGCTGTGTAAATTTACCACACCACCCGCTGTTATTGCATGATAACATACTGTTATTCAAAATGCAGTACTGTAGTGTTAAAATATAAGACATTCGGCGCATTGTAAAAAACACTATTTTCCTGTTATTTTATAGGGAAATTCTTTACAGTGTCACCACATGCTTCTCGGCTACATTATTTAATGCTATGTCGGATTAATGATCGTATTTTTGTACGTCGGTAGCGTATCGTAGGATGTAATCGTTTGTTTTAACGTTCATAAATGTCAAATTAATCAATTTGAATTCTGCTGTTCAGCATTTTTAGCGAAGACGTTGATTAGGTGGGGGCACAGTACAGTCCTGAAGCCACGATGATAACCTTTTTCAGATGTTTATGGGGTTGTAGTTTGACATCACTGGAAACGCAAAGCGAGTCATGATAAATCTGTACATATCAATGCAAAGCCCAAAACCTTCAATGATAATTTAAATAAATGGCGTAAGATAAAGACATAAAGTGGAATAAAAGTCGAAAGGAATTGATGCAGATGACCATATTATATCCCAATTGGCATTTAAATAAGTTTGAATCATTTAAATAAAACAGTCTTTGTCCTACCCCCAAAAATATCTGTGGTTGACACATGGCCATGACGCCAACGGATCAATTACCGGTAATCAAAATGTGGGGCCATTCAAACACCAGCTGTCATTGTTCCTGTATGGTCATGCAGATCCTGTTTCATACTGTGCAGGTGCTGTCACAGGCTGAGCATCGAGCCGGCTACTGCGCTTTCTACGAAGAATGTGGCAGAAACCCTTCACTGGGAGACACCCTCATCCCTCCCATTGTCCCGTGCCGAAATTATAGCCGAGCCCGGGAACTGACAGGAGAACACTACAGTAAACTCAAAGAGGTCTGTAGTCATGGCAGGAAAGCGCAACTAATATCAAACAAAAGAACCATCGTCTCATTAAACATGTTCCCAATATGCAGGTGTGTCCCATGCTGGACAAGGGACTTGGCAGCACCTTTGCCTGTTGCTCCATTAAGCAGCTGAAATCCTTGGAAATGAGTTTGACTTTGTCGAAGGCCCTGCTGGTGCGCTGCCCTTCTTGTGCCGAAAACTTTGCCCACCTGCACTGCATCAACACCTGCAGCCCAAACCAGAGCCAGACAGTCAAAGTCACAAAGGTCATGAATGTTACCCACCTGGGAAAGACCAGAGAGGCCGTGGTGGAGTACCAAGCATATCTCGCCACCAGCTTTGCAGACACCGCTTTTCAATCGTGTCAAAATGTCCGGATCCCCGCCACGGGAGGTTTCGCCATCGCCACCATGTGCGGCCGCTACGGTGCCAAGCTGTGCACCCCCCAGCGCTGGTACGACTTCCAGGGAGATACGAGCAACGGTCTGGCTCCACTGGACATTGATTTCAGACTCATAAAACCCGAAGAAGTAGAGGGAGTACCTGAGGGTGTGATTCCCTACAAGGGGCGAGCGTTGAAGTGCAATGAGACCACGCCGTCCGGCGGTCAGGTGTGCTCGTGTCAGGACTGCAAAGAATCATGCCCTGTCCTTCCACCTCCCCCGCTGCCTCCAGGACCCTTCAGACTTTTGGGCACGGATGGCTTCCTTGTCATTTCTATCATCTTATTCTGTCTCCTGATCTTTTCCTTCCTCTTCTTCCTCTTGGTCTCTTGTTTGGTCAAGTCGCAGAAGAAGCAGGATCAAGAGAAAAAGAAGAAGAAAGACAAAGATCAGAACTGTAACGATGTCAGTCAGCGGGTCATTCATCCAGCAGAGGTGTCGTGCGCCGACAGGAACAGCATGGCTGCTCAGGCCTTCCTTAGCTCCGCGTTTCAGAAATGGGGAACATTCATGGCTACCTATCCCCTCATGGTTCGTTTCTCTCAAAGCATCTCCAGACACTATCAGATACTCATGTACCTTATTGTTGTTTGGTGTCATTCCGTATCAAACGTATGGGTAAACGATTCATATTGCAATGTATTGTTTTAGTGGGATATCGTATCAGTACACCAAGATTGCTATCAAGAGCGATCACATCATTTGAAACACTAATCCAAAAAAAAAAAAGGAAATGTTGCGATATTCTGTACGTTTCTTTAATGATACACATGCTTGTAACCAAACGATAGATCAATATGTAGCCTATATGTTAAGTACAACACTGTCAATACAGAAAACACATTGATATCAAGACGTATTGCTTGCTCCGATACTATATCGACAACAATAGCATATAGACAAAAGATTGAATAGGGGGGAAGAGGAAAGCTACCTAATTGTTTGTACTTGTTAGCTGCATTCAACTTTGAATGATTTTGCACCCGGTATGTCTTAATATACTGTATAGCAGCCAAGCCACTTGATTTCCCCAAACCAACTCGAAGTGTCAAAATTAATGGATTCATTGCAATTCGCAAATTAACTAATAACTATTTTAATAATCGAGTAATTCTTCACAGCAATTATTTAATTTAAAATTGTCCACATCTCAGCCTCTAAGAAGTACCGGTAAGTATTGATTGATTTCTGTAGTCCTTCATGAAAGCAGAGTGATTATTTTTGTGTTCAATCAAAATAAGACATTTGCTTTTACTTGAGAAAATGACCGAACCGCATCAGTTTCAAAAAGATTGCTGAGTATATCTTCAATCCCTCTAGTGCACTGCATCTCAATTATTAATTGTTATGAACAAGTAGAACAAAAATATTGACCCCCCCCCCAACAAATCTCCGCTGTGACTATAAATAGTATTATTTATCATTAAAATTATTGGAAGTACACTTCGGCAGAGGATCTAATACTCCTTGCCAACTCTCTGACATTGAGGGTGCCGCTGCCACATGCTGTAGTCGATGTGCAGTTGAACTTTTTCTTCTACTATGGAAAAAAAAATGTTCCCTGGGTCACGTGCGACCCTCCTACCTCCACCACCACCAATTTGAGAAGTACTGCTTTCGTGTCATTTTGTTGAATTGTTGTGTAGTAGTTATTGTTTAGCCACTAAACAATCCCAAATAAATCACTATAATTCATGAATGGACAGTAATTGAGGAAAAAATGCTTTTATAAAACACTTGAACACAAAGTAAAATTTGATCCAATCATTCGATTAATCGATGGAATAATTGATAGAAGCGTTCTAGTTAGGTTTGTTTGTGCAACCCTATTTTAGCAGGTTCACATAAGATCAATATCTTCATGTATTGGTGGTTGTCACACGCAGTCGTCTGACTTGTTCATCCGTCCTCCCCATCTAAGGTGCTGCTGGTGTCGGCTGTGGTTGTCGTGGGGTTCGCCACCGGCCTCATGTTCATTGAGCTCACCACTGACCCAGTGGAGCTCTGGTCAGCTCCTAACAGCCGAGCTCGTCAGGAGAAGGATTTTCATGACAAACACTTTGGCCCTTTCTTCAGGACCAACCAGCTGATTTTGACAGCACCAGGCAGGAATGGTCACATTTATGACTCTTTGCTCTTTGGACCGCACAACTTTAGCGGCCTTGTTTCCAAAGACCTCATCATTGAGATGCTGCTTCTCCAGAAAAAAATACAGGTAAACATCACAGAAGCGGAACCAGGTCTCCCAGCGATGTTGGCCATTCATTACTGCTCTGATTTCTCTAGAACATTGAGTTCTGGTCAGAGGACCTAAATCGCACAGCAAGTCTGAAGGACGTGTGCTTTGCGCCGCTGAATCCCAGCAACTCTGCCCTGACCGACTGCGCGGTCAACAGTCTGCCGCAATACTTCCAAAACAGCCTGGACAACATCAATGCCAAGGTGAACATGACTGAACTGGGGGTGACCAAAGAGGTGGATTGGCGAGATCACCTCATCTACTGCTTCAAGTAAGTGCTCTCACGCCGGAATAAGTGGACGCAAACTCCTAAAGCGTGTACTCAGAGACATTCGTCTTCTCTTCTGTGCCTTCTCAAGTTCGCCTCTGTCGTTCAAAGACATCACTGATTTAGGACTGAGCTGCATGGCTGACTATGGCGCCCCGGTCTTTCCCTTCCTGGCTGTCGGCGGCTACCGGGGTGAGTGGCTTGTAGCGTCAACCTGTGGAAACAAGACATTACCAAGTGACCAGTTTTAAGAAACATTTGTATTGAAACGTGCAGGATTTATTGGTATGAAGAGGTCCACCAGGGTTCCTCGTCCATGAGAAAAACAACCCCCCAGCAAACTCTAATTTGACTGCCACTGTTGAATCAGCAAAATAGATCAGAATACATTTTGAATCAGATTCCAAAAATGCAAGGCTTAGGACCAGGGGTAGGGAACTCCGGTTCCTCGAGAGGCATGTCCTGCCTGTTTTTGATCGCTCTCGACCGACTCCAACACCGGATTTAAATGATCAGCTCATCAGCAAGCTCTGGAGAAGCCTGAAACGATCATGATCAATTGAGTCATGTTGGAGTCGGGAGTGCTCTAAAACAGGCAAGATATGGCTCTGGAGGAACCGGAGGGCCCTATAACCCTGCTTTGGACTATGCACAAAATGGGGCAGTTTTTGTTCGTAAAATCTTGAAGAAATTGACCTTTGTAAGCTGTGCATGTACACGCTGTCTCATACTGTGAATTGTGGCGCGGCAGTGATGCGTATCTTCCCACCTATTAACACGTTTGCTGTCCCAGGTGACGAGTACACCAATGCGGAGGCTTTCATTTTGACCTTCTCCCTCAACAACTATCCACGAAGCAACGTCAAGTACAACGTGGCCTTGCAATGGGAGAAAGAGTTTCTGAAAATTGTCCAAGACTACCAGAGCAACCCCACCACCAACTTTACGTTTGCATACATGGCAGAGGTGTGTTAAAAAGTCGCCAATAACAGCGATTTCCAGTAGAAAAGTAAAGTTTGTGGAAATCATTATGGAGCCATTCATGTCTTATTTTATTCTTTTTATTTTCAGTGAGCTCCATATTTGCCGAAGCATCATCTCCACAAAGAGTGGTTGTAGTTTGTAACTGTGTTTATGTCTACAGAGGTCACTGGAGGATGAGATCAATCGGACGACAGCAGAGGACATTCCCATCTTCATGATCAGTTACGCTGTAATCTTTGTTTACATCGCTGTGGCTCTGGGGGAGTATTCTTCTTGGAGACGCATACTGGTAAGCCTTCAACATGCCGTTGTCCATAGACCAGTGGTTCTTAACCTGGGTTCGATCGAACCCCAGGGGTTTGGTGAATCGGTCTCAGGGGTTCGATGGAGCCTCTGACATGAAGGTTAAGGTACACCCAACTCAACATGTCAATTAGTTATGACACGCCCACTTGGTCATCACCAGCTGGTTCATTTTGTGCCCAATTTAAAAAAAAAGTATACTTATGTCTTGAAATTGTATTTAGGTTTTCTTTCTGGTTTTAATAAATGTGTTTTTTATGTCTTGAAATTGTTAAAAAAAAAACAACATTTTTTTTATTTTTCACTAAATAAGGGTTCGGTGAACGTGCATATGACCAGGTTGGGTTCGGTACCTCTCACAAGGTTAAGAACCACTGCCCTAGACAATCGTGCTCCCACCAGGATTTGATAATCATCTTCATTTTCACATTTTGGGCCGCTGGCATTACACTGGTTCACAGAAGTGAAGCTACGGTAGAAGATGAAGTCACTATGAGATATTTGTAAATTCCCACTCAACCTCGGTCACAATCACCCTGTGATTGACCAGACTATGATAAGGATAAACCATTTTTCAAATGGATTGGAATTATTGTATGGGAGTGCCACATGATTTCTGTAGCTTGAAGCGCATAGTCTTTAAAGTGGCTCCGTCTCAAAAGTGCCGACGGCTTTGAAAAGCTGCCTCTTCACACTTAGTTGGCTTCAAACAATAAGCCTCCAACAATGCAGTGCATTCATGATGTTCTTATCACATGGGTGATGCAAAGTACAAATATAACACAGGGGTCGGGAACTCGGGTTTCTCTCCTGCCTGTTTTAAATCTCTCCCTACTCCAACACACCCAGTTCAAATGATCAGGATCATTCCAGGTTTCTACAGATGTGTTGGCATAGGGCGGTATCTTAGACAGGATATGGCTCTCGAGGAATCAGAGGTTCCCAACCCCTAATATAATTCATCTTGATTAATCATGCGCCGTCACAACAGCTGCAGCTGTAACAAAGTGCTTGACAGATCATTGAACATGTAATCACAGCACTCCAACAGAATATATAATGTAAAACATTGACAGTAATACAACGGTAACAACTATTCCTACATGCCATATAGTCATTATCTCCGCAAAGGGCCATACGTTTACTGATAAAACACAGAAGATAGGATCCAGGGAAAGACATGGACTGTATTTGCTCTTTTGCTTTCTATAGGTGGACTCAAAGTTTCTAGTGGGTCTCGGTGGGATTTTGGTGGTTGCATGCTCGGTGCTGGCATCCATGGGCTTCTACTCTTGGATCGGCATTCCGTCCTCGTTGGTCATCCTGCAAGTGGTACCGTTCCTGGTGCTTGCTGTTGGAGCTGACAACATCTTCATCTTTGTTCTGGAGTACCAGGTGTTTATCTTTCTGTACCATGACTTTGCTGTCTAATGGTTCTGACCATGATGAGACTGACACAACTTTTGTGCTCACATTTGGCAGAGAGATGTGCGGAAGCCCGGAGAGGAAAGAGAGCAGCAGATTGGCCGCGTGCTTGGAAACGTTGCTCCCAGCATGCTCCTGTGCAGTCTCTCTGAGTCTGTCTGCTTCTTTTTAGGTAAGTACCTTTTGACAAATCCACAAACAAAAACAACTATTGCCGGGAGGATTAAAAACATGTGTTTATCAAGTAAGTCTATCAAAATGAGCAGCCAGATTTGATTGAAACCATCAGAGAAGTATTCATCTAACAGTACATACAATAAATGTTGCTTTTGGCAGTAGTGCGCACATTGTCTAAATGTAATTCTAATATATTTTCATTCAGATGCGATGCAGTATCACGCCACTCAATTGAAACCACTCTGAATTTGTCAACCAAAATCAAGCACGATGATGTTTGCAAGACAGATGTTTTATACCTTTAGACCTAGCTTCCAACAGACGGTCCGCATACGTTTGTACAAACCCAATTACAACGACATTGGGATATTTTGTTAAACATCAATACAATCAGAATACAATGATTTACAAATCACGTTCAACATACATTACAAAGACAAGATATTTAATGCTCAAACTAATAAACTATTGTGTTTAGCAAATAATCATTACTTGGAATTTTATGGCTGCAAGACGTTCCAAAAAAGCTCTGACAGAGTCTTGTTTCCCACTGTTTTACATGACCTTTTCTTTTAACAATATTCAATAAACATTTGGACAGTAGATAATAAAATCCTTAAATTCCTTGTAATTGTATGTTGAGGAACATTGTCCTTAAACTGTTTTGGCTATTTTCTTTGCTTGTAAATGACTGAGCAATTCAGGGAAGCTCCTTTTATGCCCAATCGTGGCACCCACCGGTTCCCAGTTAGCCTGTTCACAAGTGGGATATTTCAAACAGGTGTTTGATGAGCAATCTTCAACTTTCTTAGTCTTTTTTTGCCACCTGTCTCAGCTTTTTTGGCGTATGTGTTGCAGCCATGAAATTCGAAGTTAAAGATGATTTGCTTCAAAAAAAGTTGAGCAGTTTGGACATTACATATGCAGTGTGTTCAGTTAAATAGAAGCTGAACATGATTTGCAAATCATTGTATTCTCTTTTTTGGTCACGTCTAACAGAACATCCCAACTTGATTGGAATTGGCTTTGTATCATTATTGAGCTCCTCCATGCAACTTCTGATGTTCTATACCAGGGGTGTCAAACTCATTTCACATTGTGGGCCGCATACGGCCTCGGTAGATGTCAAGTGGGCCTGACCATTAAAATTATACCATATTGTGCTGTTAATGACCAAAATATCATGCCTTTCCTTTGTTTTGGTATCGTGAAGCACAAGAACATTAGGAAAATGTTGACATTACATGAACATATCTTTTACAAAACATTTCATGAAACACCTTAGATTTCCTTAGATAAATGTGCAATTTACTTTGAGCGTTTACATTTATCCATTGCAACTGATCCCACTGATTTTACAAAGGCACAAAACTTTAACAAGTAATTGGTATTGAAAAATAGAGTAATGCATTTGAAGATTAAATGAGATTTATAAAGAAAGGGATTTTAAAACCATTTACACATGTGCATATAAAATCTAAATTTAATCCCTGCCTGCACTTTACAAATTAAGGAGAAAACAGTGTGCCCCCTATCGGATAATCCATGACTTGCATTTTATTAAAAATATTCATTCTGTGTCCTTTATGCATTGTTTTCGCTTTTAAATGAAAAGATCGAACTTTCCTGATCGAACCTCCTCAGGGGGCCGGTTCCGGCCCGTGGGTCGTATGTTTGACACCCTTGTTCTAAACAGTTTTATCTGTTTTAATATATTCTTATGATCTAAATGGCTGTTCTGATATTGTATTTTGTATGATGTTTCATTGTGTCATGGAGCTGTATGCACCCGATTTCAGTTTCTGTACAACGTGTCGTGTCATTTCTTTTCTCCAAGGGGCCCTATCCACCATGCCCGCAGTGAAGACCTTCGCTTTGTACGCCGCTTTGGCTGTGCTTATGGACTTTGTTCTCCAGATGACAGCGTTTGTGGCTCTGCTGTCGCTGGATGCCCGGCGCCAAGACAACAACCGCTGTGAGCTGCTCTGCTGCGTCACCGTAGCCACCCAGAAATCCAACCAGCCCAACGAGGGCTTCCTGTTGCCCCTCATGAGGAAGTACTACGCCCCCGTACTGCTGAACCGTTACATGAGATTCATCGTGGTACGACTTCAAAGAGTTACTTGCATGATTTTTACAACATAATTTTATCATGTTCAAAAGGTGTTCTACTCCTTCATTCTCTCCAGATGTTGGTGTTCCTCTTCATGTTCAGTGCTTCTCTGTACCTGATGTTCAACGTAACAGTGGGTCTGGATCAGGAGCTGGCTATGCCCAAGGTCAGAGCAGCACACTAGTGGTGCTTGCTTGTCTATACTGCATATCTAGTACGGAGTATAAAAATCATTGTCTTCAAAAATCACTCTCTTAACTCACAAATGTGTTTTTTGTCTGTTGCAGGGCTCATATATGCTGGATTATTTTCAGTATTTATACAAATATTTGGAAGTCGGAGTCCCGGTTTATTTTGTCACAAAACGAGGCTTCAATTTTACCACAGAAGAGGGCATGAACGCCGTGTGTTCCAGTGTGGGCTGCGACCAGTTCTCAATGATCCAGAAGATTCAATATGCCGCCAATCACCCCGACAAGTGAGTCCTTTGAATTTAAAAAAATGACCACACTGTTCTTCAATGCAGCGCTCTGAAAAGCAGATGTCTGGTTATATTCTCTTAGCTGACACATCCTTGAACCTACTGATATCACGGCAGCACCTTTTGCATCCTCGCAATCAGATCTGATAGTAAAAATGTCAGTTACGTGATCTGCTCTGGCCCGATAAAGGTCATCTGTCACTGACGGTGCCAAGATTAGAAACAATCATATGTTGGAGACTTAATTCAAAACCATGACGAAGCAAAATTGACAGAACTTAAAGGTGACTACCCAGGGGAGGCACAGAATTAAAATAAATGTGAAGGCCAAACCATTTTTTCCCCCCATCCTGCACACGTTACATAACATTTTCAAAATTCATGGCTGCTGTATACCTGTAGCATTCACTGTGCAGTCAGTATCCATTATGAATATGAGAAAATCGACTTATAAGTGTGCTAGAATGAGTATGTATATACAAACCGAAAGCTGAAAAAATAGTTAAGTAGAGCACACTAAGGGTAAAAGCATTTGTTGATATGTAGACTTTTTCCTTTTCTTTTCTGTATTGAAAAATGATCAATTCATATATTAGATAACAGGGGGTAGGACTAGATAAGTTTTTTTTACTTCTTCCTACTCCTTTGAACATATAATTGTGATGACTATTTTCTTTTCCTTTTTTCAATTTTACTTATCTTCAATGTTGCCAATTATTGCTGTATTGCATATTTTATATGTTCAATAAACAAACAAACAAACAAACAAACAAACTGTTATTACGTTGTGATGTAAAACTAATGCTGAGTAATTCTGATGCCAATTTTAGAGGCTGATGGCAGAGTAGCAATGCTATTTACTTTGTAACACAAAGGAGTTTCTTCATAAAGCCACATTATATTTGTCAGTCATTGTAACAGTGTCATATATGATTTTTATCATGTTATTATGTGGTCTGTAGGTCATACATTGGCATCTCTGCAAACTCCTGGGTAGATGATTTCATTGACTGGTTGAACCCGGGATCCAGATGTTGTCGACTTTATAGCTTTGGTCCAAATGCTGGAAAGTTCTGTCCTGCAGACAAATGTGAGCATGGCTGATGACACAACATAACATTGAAGCACATTCTCTACTCGTGTTCTGATTGCGTCTTTAGGACTTTTTAATGACCTACGTTGCGCCTTATGTCATCACAGCTTCTTTACTCTGTGGACGAAGGTGTATGACGAAGCCTCCAAATGGCGTCCTGCGGCCCACCGAGGAACAGTTCAACCGCTTTCTTCCTAACTTCTTGGGTAATAGGCCTGACCTGCAGTGCCCCAAAGGGTGTGTATTGTCCATATACACGCGCACACAAACGTAGCACAGTGGATAAACTGCATACTCACTTGCCTGTGATTTTATCCTAAAGAGGACTGGGAGCCTATGATACAGCTGTGGTGAAAGACGACAGCGGAGAAATTATTGGTGAGACATTTCAAAAATCAGATAGCAGTCCACAACGTTTTCCCAAAGAGATTCACCGCACACGTGACGCGGCTTTTCTCCCTGTGTACGTGCAGCCTCTCGCTTCATGGCTTACCACACACCTCTGACCAACTCTCAGGAGTTCACCGCGGCGCTACTGAGGGCCAGAGAGCTGGCTTACGACATCACTCAGGGCATGTTCAAGATAAATGGAACCTCTCCAGACTTTGAAGTCTTCCCTTACACGTAAGAACTCTTGTTCTTGACATCATCCATTCTTTCCTCATGTTTCATTTATTTGCCAAGTCTGATGCGGGTACCGATTTGGTAGGCTACATGCAGTACCCCCCCCCGCCCCCTCCCAAAAAAAAAACAAAAAAACTTCACTGCTGTATCTTACTGTACTGTCTGATAGCTGTTTTTAATCAAACATGTTTTCTTGGGGAAAAAGTGGTTAAAGAGTTTATCTTCATATTTATTCCAATGTTAGTCTATTAACCCTTTTATGCACCCTGTTGTCACCTGATAACATGATGAGCTGTCCACTGTAGAAACCGTATTGACTAAAAGCTTCTTGAAAGTGTCATGTGCTGGATCACTGCTCCGTTTTCAAAATGACATTGAAACCGCCAGTGACGTTAATTACCATGAAAATTGTTCCGTGTCCATCTCGCAGAGTGACCAACGTTTTTTACGAGCAGTACCTGACGATCGTACCAGAGGGCCTCTTCAACATCTCACTGTGTCTGCTGCCAACATTTGTTGTGTGCTGTCTGCTTCTGGGCTTGGACCTGCGCTCCGGTCTACTCAACCTCATAACCATCATCATGATCACTGTGGACACGGTTGGGGTCATGACACTCTGGGGAATCCATTACAACGCCGTGGCCCTCATTAACCTGGTTACAGTAAGTGCACAGATTTGACGGTCAGTCAATGAACCGAACAATCGAAGCAGTCTGATACAACTACGTGACAGACATTATTCCAGTTTTTTCATTTGGTGTTTCTCTTTTTTTCTATGTTGGTCATCTTTTGATTGCAATGATTTACAGGCAGTGGGCATTTCTGTGGAATTTGTGTCCCACATGACGAGATCGTTTGCTCTCAGCATAAAGCCCACACATGTGGAGCGAGCCAAAGAGGCCACCGCTAACATGGGCAGTGCAGTAAGTTGCATAGTCTGCTACAGTTGACATCAGGACATTTCCAAGTGTGTATCCACGGCTGTCTTAGAGGGTTTGCTTTGACTCCAAAAGGTGTTTGCTGGTGTTGCGATGACCAACCTGCCCGGCATCCTTGTTTTGGCCTTTGCCAAAGCGCAGCTTATCCAGATCTTCTTCTTTCGCCTCAATCTGGTCATCACACTTCTGGGGATGGCTCACGGACTCATCTTCCTCCCTGTGGTGCTTAGTTACTTTGGTAAGTGTCCTTTTTCTCCCTTTTTTTTCAACAATCACAAATATTTTGCATGTCAAGCTTTCGGGTGAAATTTCCGGATTTAATTTGACCTTTTTCTAAGCTTTTTGAATGCTCACCTGGAAAGCTTAGAGTGCATTTTAGGATCAAATTGAAAGTTCAACAGATAGCAGAATATCCTTTACATTTTCTGAGTGAAATGTGCATGCTGGACAAACAACATATCGTCACCATTTTGTGCTTTAAACAGGGCCTGGTGTGAATAAAGCCATGCTGGTGCAAATGCAGCAAGCACAGGCAAATACCCGCCAGCAATTGGAGCTGACAAACAGCATGAGACAATTCTACGAAAACATGAGCTATGAAGACGATGAGACAAAGGAGGAGCCACACGGCAATGCTACAAAGGCTACCTTGTACGCCGAAGGCCCACCACCGAGTGTGAAACACAAACAGGAAGAGAAAATTGACCATTTTTGAGCTCCAAGAACTAAACGGACTATTATCAAGCTCTGATGAGTAAATAAATACCTCGATAATACTGTAAACACAACTGGAAATGGACAAGTAATAGCAAAAAGAGGAAGTGGGAGGGTGTATTTCACTCCATAGGAAATCATTAACCTGACTACTGGTACATACCTCCATTATAAGTGAACAAGAAGGCCTGAACACAATTACTCACAGTTGGAATTGGACTACCTTCACACTAATATGACTACAAATTGTGAAGAGATTTAGCACATATCTCCTCACTCACACTAGTGTTGTTCTGTCACTTTTTAATGTACGCCAGGACAAGAAGTGGACAGATGTTCTTGAATTTTGTATTATGTGGAATGTAATTATTTTATGTACTGTATGTAGTGATACTTAATATTAGCACTGTTTGGAATTAATGAACACACTCCAACATTTTCTTAAAATGCAGTTCAAAAACACAAGTTGGACTCTGCACTTTCGTGACTATGCTGCAGGAGCTTTCTAATGCATTGTCAGACTTGATTGTATTTGCTTTGTGAGGCAGAAAATGAATATACAGGGTGCTCATGAAGTCTGGCTACCAGATGAACCCACCACCTCCCCACATACTTCTTAAAACAAAACAATTTTAATGTTGATAAAAAATATTTTCAAATGACTTGCATAATTTTTCAATGCATAATTGGAGTGAACTCGATGGAATTGGTCTGCGTTGCTGTCGATTTCAGCACATTGACAGGTAATGTGTTCCCTCATGTGGTTTGAATCTGTTATCATCACGTATACTTTCTCTTTGATCATACCCCAGAAAAAGACGTCAGGGGGAGAAAGGTCCAGTGAAAGAAGGGACCACTTCGATCGCCTCTGGATTCAGACTTTGAGGACACCCTGTGCTGTTGCACCCAAACTGTACATATTGCATACTAGCAAAGTGTTGTTTTGTCTTACAAGACAAGAGTAATAAAATCGGCTTCAGGTACGAGCTCCAGATACAACCTGTTTGTCGGGACTCACATTACTGCTTCAGTGTCTCCTCTATTTTCAAAAATAAGACTGATCCAAAACAGTTTTGTGCACTGTGATTTAGTGTGCCTTCAAATGAACACAAGTTACACAAAACGGGAACAAAAAAAAGGGTATTGCCATCTTTTTTAATTAACAATGCATCCCTTTAATAGGATTGTATGTTTCTTTAGGTCATCAATGCCCCCAAAACATACTGTACACAATATACAGGGGAAACCACGATTCAGGCAACAACAAAAAAAAAAAAGGAAAGAACTTATTAAATTATAATACAGTCTTGAGGAAAATATAAATAACTTTTTTTCTTCTCTGGTTGAGCTCACTATGGTACAGACATGTAATAAATAGATCAGATCTGACAGAACTCAGCTGATCTATGAATCATCTCTCTATGAGTCCATTTGTGTAGCAGCATTAGAGCAAAAAAAACCAAAAACAAAAAAACAAGCCAATGGAAACAGAGATCAATCCAATCCCGTCTCCCTGGCAACCTTGTACAGATTATTTAGTCACCCCCTTCCACCTCGGCCACTGACAGTGATATTGCATTGTGGGGGAAAAAAAAAAAAATTAAGGGTATTTATCGACCTACAATGTCATGGCAAACGTGAAGAAAAAGGAAACTAAACAGTGTTACAAGCAAGAAACAAGGTGACAACTTGACCCATGCGTGTTACACATGCAAAGGAAGTGAAGCACAGAGGTAAGGCATAGTGTTGGGTAGCTGCTGGGTTGATGCAGGTTTTGGTGCTAAATTTGTGTTCAGTCCTTCTACACAATAAATAGCAAATACAGCAACACTTAGCCAAAGATCATTGCACTTCCTGACTAAAAAACACAAGATCACCAAGAATGCAATGGCTGAAGGAGGACATTAAGCAAAAGGGATGGTACTAGACAGCATAGAACTACATGCTATTCTCCTCGTGTATTTTGTAAAGGTGGCAAGATACTGAATAGTGCTTATGACAATACTACAGATGCTTGATTGTCTGATATACAAGAAATAGGAAAGGAACCCGTTGTTTGTGCTGACAGGAGGCTACAAGTTGCAGGAAAGTAAGGAAAACAAGCAAAAACACACGTGGCTTGTACAGATCACAGGCGGGTGAATGTGAAGCACAAAGGCTCCAGATCCTGGAAAAAAAAAAAAATACAACAGAAGGACCTTTTTTTTTAGTGTTTTGTTTTGGAGGAAGGGGGAAAAAAGCACACACGACCTGTGGACTTACTGAGGGGACAATTTCTGTCATGACAGAATACAACCTCTGGAAGGAGACACAGTCAATAGATTTTTTTTTTTTAAGCTTTTGAAACAGCGTGAGTCCTTTGTCCTTTTGATCCAGTTTGTGGACTGAAGACAGTATTTGGTTAAGCTGCTCCCCTTTTTCGCCAAAATTATAATAATCTGCAACAGCGTTAGGCGGAAAAACTTTGTTTCGAGAGAATGATGTTCTTCATGTTCAGCTGTTGCTTGCGTGAAGAACAGCGAGTGACGTGCCGTTCCCCTCCTCCTTCACTTCTTCCTTGGCTACTGGCACTCTGTTTTGAGCAACAGAGACACGTCAAACCTGCTCGCACCCTTTGAGCCATATCTGTTTGTCAGTCTTTCATGGTTCATTGTCGGGTGGCGTGTTCAGGGGCTGGTAGGCAAGGCAGGCGGGGAGGAGGATGATCAAGATTCTGCAGTAGGGTCCTCTTCCTTTTCAACAGGTTTTGGCAGCTTTGTCAGGATTGCCTCTGCCTCCTCATACATCTAAAACAAGCAAGAACACCCCCGCCACCTCCGATAAGCACCGCACCTACGTTGATTTCAACAGGGTGGGGAAAGAGAAATAGACTTACTGGCATGAACTGCACATCCTGGAAGAGCTCCTGTATGAAACGTCTGGAGGTCAGGCGAAACATACAGTGGGCTAAGAGGTGAGACACCTCCGAGTACAAGCAGATGTCATCAAATGCATACGGAAACTTCTCCTTTATCCTAAAGAGAAATACAGGTAGCGCACAAAAGTAACAATCAAGGATACATCAGAAAAAAATGTATTGAATTTAAACTGCCCCAGAGTATAAGTGGCACCAGTCAAAAAATGATGAAGACCAAAAAAAAAAAAAAAAATCGCATTCTTTTGTGGAATTTAATGTACAAAATATGAGACCAATAGTGGATGCCGCATGCTAAAGAAGGTGGCGGTAATACACCAAAGGTATTGGCCAACCACCAAGAAGAAATGGAAGAAGTAGTCATCACCATGGCAACTAAGGAATGGCGTATCACTAGTTTACCATGCGGCTTCCTTTCGCCACAACAAGGATTTACAGCACCAAATGATGCAATAACTGAGCAGGATTCTACCTTTGGCCACAAGCTGATGTGGGATTTTAGTTAAGGTCAGCCATTTTAAAATAAGAAGAAAATACTACTGTACAGTATTGAAGATCTGAATCCAACCAGAACTCATTCGCTTCGGTCAACATGATTAGGGGTGCATTTGGAAATATGCTCCAAGTGCACACTGCTTCACTCGGACTGTTCAGACACTTATGTCTAGTGAAAAAACCAAACATGGCAATTACGTGAGAAGTCCTGTTTCGTGGCCTTTGGTCCCAACAGATGAGCTGAGGTTGATGATGAGGCGAAGCACCTCTTTTCTTAGCAGCACTCGGGGGGCAGGGCCATCCTCTGATATTGCCTTGCCGCCTACAGTGGATGACATAACATAATTGAAAATATGACTCGTGTCAATCGCTGCTCAAGTGTTTGTATCCAAAATTGAGGCTCTGTTTCTCTTTTTAATCAGACTATTCACCAATGACAATGTCACTCGGCGTGGGCGTGCCGCAGATGGAGCCTTGTGAAACGGCGGCATCACTGCAGCCTGAAACGCCAGAGAACTTGGACTGAGGCATCACCTCCAGACGATGGCCGCTCTGGCCTCCCCAGGACGGGAAGTCCACATAGTCTGGAGGAACAAGATTTGCACAGAGCAAATCAACAAATGAAGAATTATGTTGGGACAACATCCTATTGAAAATCTGTAGGGTGACTTGAAGACGGCAATGTCAATGGCATTTTGCCCAGCCGTGTCGTGATGTGTTGCTTTATTTAACGCTGCCGTAATTTAGCACCATAACTCATTAATTTGCCTTGTGACAAAAAACAAAACAGAAAAGTTAATGTTTTTTTCCTGTATCGGCGCAATGCATAAGGGCA
This sequence comes from Hippocampus kuda, assembly GCA_901007745.1. Classification (NCBI taxonomy): domain Eukaryota; kingdom Metazoa; phylum Chordata; class Actinopteri; order Syngnathiformes; family Syngnathidae; genus Hippocampus; species Hippocampus kuda. The sequence continues at coordinate 23,287 of CAAKHF010010955.1, forward strand.
TATAGTGTGTTTCTCATGACCATAGGTTGTTCACTATACTTCTTCACTTTTGGGGGGCATATTTTTACGCCACTGTGCAAACTAGTTTGTGGGAACCTTAAAACACTACACCTGTATGACGGATGTTGGGAACAGAAAGGACCCCTTGCAAAGCAAAAGCTGCTTCAACTAAGTATTTTTTTCGGGGTGTGCATATTTTTATGCAACAATAAGTTGTCTTATTGCACATTTTTTTCACAGATTTGTTTTTCAATCAAAACAAATCGTACCAGTTCCAGCTGACATTGATAATTACCCTTTTGATGAATGATATACCATTGCCTCGTGTTTACATCACCAAAACTAATTTGAGAAGGGTTGTGCTCACAAATCGAATTCATGCGCGTGTGCGTGCGTATAACCACCTGTCCGAGCCCGTGTACTGTTGATTGGTGGCTGTGCTGGGTACCCAAGGACAATGGCCCCTACACAGTAGAGGCAGTTCTCCTCAGTGTGATCCTGTAGTCCCGTCTCATCCGAGTCCACAGCGTGGTTCGGGCAGTCGCCTCTATTCGCGATCAGCTCGGAAATACTGAACTGCTGCTTCAGTAATGGGAGGGCGGGACGATCACCTACAGGGTTTAATGATGTAGAAATGAGCATGATTTTTTTTAAACACCTTGTTGCTTTTGCAGACACATGTCAGGCAGTAAGAGACTGTTACCATTATCGTCGCCAAACAGAAAACGTTTCCTCTCCTCTGACGGGGGGCTTATCCTCTGCTGGAAGTATGCAGTGTCTCTGATGTGGAACATATCATTGATGTCCACAGGCAGCGCGAGACCAATGTAGTCATCGCCACACCCATAGGTGGCGCTGGAGACCATGGAGCGCACTGAGGAGCAGCGTTGCAAGGTGCTCTGGTTGATTGGGCTGAGGAGCTCCTCTTTGTCCAGGGAGGCAAAACTCAGAGCCTTCAAAAACCTAGGGAGGCCAAGAGGAGAGGTACGTGAGAGGATCCGGGGGGAGAGACTGGGAGGGAAAGATGAGGAGAAACAGCAGCAAAAAAAAAAAAAGGTGGATAAAAGCACAGAGAGATTTGGTGAGGAGGTCGCAAGAATGACGGTGGGCAAAAGGGCTAAAACACATGAGAAGCTGCAGCCCATTCAAGTATTGAATCACGGTAGAGAAGACCTTCAAAAATAAAGCTGACTGGAGTTTCAAATGGACAAGGAGAAATATATTTCATATCAAATTCAACACTTATTTCATGTGCTGATCGTGTTTTTCATCAATTGGCCTGGGTGCTTAGTTACTGAACTGCATAGAGTACCAGATATCCATTAAGGGTTCCCTAAGGTAACCCATGCCCGAATTGCATGCGCTAAACAAGAGGCCTGCACATGAAAATGTTCAACAAGCACACCTGTGTTCATCTATTTCGACCACAGAACAAAAACTTTGTCTAAACCCACCAGCATACAAATGTCTCTGGCAAGCATTGGGAGTCAACACTGCATTCGACAAACATGCTGAAGACCCTCAGAGCAAATGACAGCCCAAATGGCAGGTTCGAATACCAGAGATGGGCATTCAGTTCCTTGAACGGAATGGTCAGTCCGTCTGTCCTCAATTTTTGGGACAGAGGAAGGATGACGAGAAGTTTTTTTTTAAAGCGAATGAATTAAGCAAGGATGGAAATGGATTTTCCTCCGTCCCTTTAATCGTTCTTAAGTATGTGGTGTCGGGAGACAAAATAACAAGGCCAGAGTGTAGCCAAACACTGTATTTTCTTAACAGGCTAGTTCATCTCTGGTTAGCCTCAATGAGTTGATTCTGGATATATTGCTATCTAGGCAATGTACAAAGAATGGCGGTCCACATACTGTGCAACAAAAGTGGGATCCACCAATCTACCGACCTATTTTGCTGCCGCCACCACATGTCATTGAGGCCTGTGTAGCTGGTGAGGCCAGGGGGCCCATCCCAGTGAGAGATACTGAGCGAAATTTGAAAGAATTGGCTCACTAGACATAAACATGCTTGTGTTGATCTGCGGTTATAAATCAGATAATCGGGTTTGCAACTAATACTAACTACCAATCTACTTGTTGACAAGTTCTGCAGGGGTCAAAGCACAGGTGACCATACCTGCGGGCAAAGATGCAATACAAGAGAGTGAAAGCAGACTCGCGCTAGGATCTAACTAACAAGGACACTGGCAAGGTCCACCCACCGCGGCACCAAGGTTCTGGACAGTCTGTGGTATGGACTTAAGACACTGGACTCGGGGCAGGTACTTCTCCTGTCTGATATCCTGACAAACACAGCACAATGTCCACGGAACACACAAACTGCTGATGTAGACAGAAACTCAGACCCTCCCCTTAAAGAGTGATGCTGTATGAAAAACAGTATTAGGACACATGGATATCAATACAATGGCTTCAATATAGAAGAAAATATGGAGCTGCTTGTCCCTTTTTTTCCAGTTCATCCTCCACACCATTGTAAACGGGAGTACATCTGTGGGAATGTTTGTCCATTCATCCTGAAGACCATTTGTGAGGTCAGGGGTTACTGATATTGGATGAGCAAGCCTGGCAAACAATATCTGTTCAAGTACATCCCAAAGGCGATATAGATTGATTACGCATACTGTGTCCATCACGCTTCTACAGTGAACTACTACTCCGCTACTTTGCGGATTTTCGTTTATCGCGGGTGATTTTGGTCCCCATTAACCGCGATAAACGAGGGATGACTGTAATCGAGAGTGCTTTTGTGACACAGTTTCCAAAGCCAGGCCTTACCTGCGAGGTGTGAGTCGAGAATCCAAGCTGCCAGTCTTCATGGTGATGGTGTCTGTGAAGAGCACATCTTTTGCAGGTGAAGCCAGTGCTTCACTATGGGACAAAGATGGGTGTATCCTTTGTTGCTGCAGCCGCTTCAGTGTGGCATAGCCCAGCGCGTCTCTTGGGCTGGTGTACATGAAGCTGCAGTCAGCCAGGCTCTTGATGGTGGTCACCGAGGGGGATTTGAGAGATTGAGCTCGACGGGGGAGTGTGTGCGAGGAGCCGGGTGGTACCAGAGAGACAGTGGAGGACTTGGGTGCAGACATGTGGTTTGTCTGCGCCTGGGGCGTGAGAGGGGACAGCGTCTTGACAGTCTTGGCTGAGACAACTGTGTTGAGGCTAACGCAGTCAGAAGAGTCTGGTTCGGGTTCGGAATGCTCAGGGTTTCCAACGGTTTCCCTTGATGGACTGGAGCTCATGGAGCTGATGCCGCTGGTTGTGGTGTCAGTGTTAAAACTCTGACTGCGGCTTTTGAACTGAGTACCTCCCGCGCTTCCTCCGCCTCCCACATTGCCTCCGCAAGAGGAGGAACCTCCATCTCCTCCTGTCAGACGCTCTCGGCTGCTCTGCTCCCGTTCTCGACAGGGATGCTCTGCGTGCCCTCCCAGACCGCTGAGTGCCAGGCCTGAGCCTCCTCCCCTGGCCAGCTTTCCATCTACAAGATGCTCCTCAGATCCCCCCCTGGTCCCGACAAACGATGTCTCCAGGCTGACAGTGGGACTCTTTGGCATTGCTCTGCCATTTAACACAGTGGTGAAGACGTCACCCTGGTTTGGGCTGTAGACAGAAGGCTCTGTCACTGTCCGGTTACGCCTCATCTTAAACTCAGTCGGCGTGCACGAGCCCGTCGGGGTCTTGGGGTCACTTGTGGAGCGCAGTTTCTTGCTGGGGAGGGACAGGGAGTTGAGGAAACGTGCACGAACAAAGCGTGTGGAGGCCAGGATAGTAAAGGGGCTGCGGTCCTTGACTGGCTTGGAGTGTATAAAGAAAGGAGCCTCATCTGACTGGTCCAGAACATCACATTTGTCATCGTCCAGGATGTACATGTCTGAAAGCACAAAGGAAAAGATGAGCGACATGTTCTCCAAGGATGAAGAGTGTAAATAGTCATATATCTGCCCGACATACTTGGTTGGGACTCGCTCTCACTGTTGTGACGAGAGCTGGTGGATTCAGAGTTGAGGCTAAGCGTGCTTGGCACGGACGAAAGTTCAGAGGTCAACTGGGTTTCAACCTCATCTGGAGTGACTGGCCACAGCGTCCTGCGACTGTGTCTGACTGCATCCCAACCATACTGCTTCAACATCTCACACCCCTGCCTAGTCTTGGAGATCACTCCCAGCACATAAACACACGTACTGCGGAGATAAACAGATTCAGTATTGAGTGAAGCCACAGAGGACTCACAGGGGGTTAGTTAATAGACCACACAAATGTATTCATATTTGTTCGACTGAGTGTTACTGTTGAACAAATACTGTATATACGAAAGGAATTCTATTTAACTTTCAATAATTAACAATGGACTTTATTTTAAAATACTAAGTGATATGCAGCCTCATCAAAGCCAATAATGGCACCTCATTTTCCTTTTTTCTCTTTTGCTTATGGAAATGAGGTTTTGAATATTCATATATTTAAACTGAAGAGTAAATGTGAAGAAGTTTGCTGCTTTTGTGAGCGCAGTATCGCACAAAAAAGGCCTTACCCACGTACTGACAACACCTCGCAGTGCTGAGCCAATGCAAGCATGTCAGGGATGACATTCTCCTCATGGAGGAGATTCAGCCCCCAGTTTGAAGAGCCAATGTTGCCCTGGATGGAAATGAAACAAAAATCAATTAGCGATGGCTCTCAGCCATCATTGATCAAGTAAGTTACAATATGATCTGATACGTTGAGTATATTTTTTTTAAGAAGAGATAATGGATTAAACTGTAAAAGTACGTCTTGTACTCTTTCGACTGTAAATCTCCCCAGTGTGGGACAAATATAAAGGATATCTTAATTTAGCAAGTGTAACCAGAACCAGAAACCACTCACATTTTGTACCAGAAACTTTCAGTACTACTTCAACCAACTTTTCTAAATTAAATTGTGTAAATTCCTTAGAAACATTAACTTATATTAGGTGTTGCTGACCAGAGCCCAGAGAGCAGCCTTCAGCTGTTTGATGCCCTCCCAGGTGTCCAGCATCGGGGAGCGAACCGTATAGCTGAGGTCAGGAACTATACTCTGGAAACAGAGACAGACAAAGCGAAGGCTTCCAAATAAATCTACATTAGAAGGAAAACATGTGGCAAAATTTCAGTACAACACTTACCTGAGTCTCCAATAGATGGCAGCCTGTCTTATCATGGACTAGCTGACCATACAAGTGCACAGGGAGATAGACATTTGGTCTTTGTAACCTGGAGATGGTCAATGAAATTAGAAGTAGTATTAGCTGGCAATTAAAATGGATAACAGTATAAGCGTCTTACCTTTGGTTGCTGCGTCTCACGTAGTTATCGCCATCAACAGGTTTGCGATAGGTTGTTAGTGCTTCGTTGAGTTGCTCCTCTATCAGGTCAACATATTTTAGGTTGTATTCCTAGAATTAAAAAGGCAATCATGTCTTGCATTTAAACGAGACACTTTTTAAACAACAGGCTCTGGTTTCAAACTAGTACAATGGAAAAATAAATCAAAGCAAGATGCTGCTGTGCATACCTTCTGCCATTTATCGAGCTGTTTGCTGACATAACCCCTCTCATTGAGGTAAGAAAACCCTTTAGGTATGGACAGGAACCTGCATGAAATAAAATCTAGTATGATTTTCAGAAAACACAATGTGAGTATACAATGAAACACCTTGATGACATTAGGTAACCCCTTACCTGAGGAGCAGAAGAAGGCCTTTGTCTCCCAGGTGAGACAAAGCTGGTTTCAGCTGGATGAGCGCATGCAGATTGGCCTGTAAAATGAATGAAAAAATAGAGTCACACAACAGAAGTAGCCTCTTTGCCATTTCAGTCTTTGTTCACACAAAACCGTTGGTGAAAATATGAGTCACTGGGTTTACTGAGCAGGCAATGATTTATTTATTTTTTTTGGTTATTTCACTACAGAGCTATCTTGATTTACGGGCACGCTGTTTGACAGCAGAGGAAATTGCGAGCTAACTGATGACTGGTGCCTCTCGTTGGTGGGATTTATTTTCAGCCACCGCGGGCTTTTGGCAGATAACATTTTACAGCTCAAACATGTAGGAATGTGTCGGAAGAAGTATAAATGACTAAGTACGAAGTGGATGCCTCTCCATGATCACCTTGTCCTCACAAGCTTCGTCTAGAATATCTAGGGCCTCCATGGACACAGCTTTGCTATGGTCATGAAGCTGTGTGACCAGCAGCTCCATGCCCCAGCTGCTGAAGAACTCCACACCAGCTCGCAGCAACACACGCAGATGTTTGGTGGCATACAGTCTGCAGGTCTGCTCAAAAGAAGCATTGTTTGAAAGAAGAGGAACAAGACATAATACAGTATTACCAATACAGGCCAATAAAGATAAACGCTTAACTGCTACATCTAAAAATTTGGGGCAATACAAACAGTAATTACAATGTACAGTGGTACTTTGACTTAAGGGTTTAATTTGTTTCGGGAACAGGCTCGTAACTCAAGCGGCATGTCAGAAGCTTGCTCGCAAAAGCAATAATAATAATAACAATAATAATAATAATAAAAGTAGATCAGATAAGCTACAGCTCGTAACTTGAAAAGCTTGAAAACTTGTATGTCAAGGTACCATTTAATTATTTGACGAATTTCCTAGGTCTGAAACTCAATGTCCTGCATCACAGAGTTTAAAAGGTCATATTTCAATTAATAACACCAGAGAGCATGCCTAATTGTCCCTCCTTCTCACAGCCTGACAGATATACTTGTGTGTTTATGTATTTGGCCTACATCAGTAGCAGCGGTAAGGATCTTGGAGAGGATCACTCTTGCGAGACCATCTCTGCTGTAGTCCAGTGTGGCTACAGCAAGCTTCAGCACAGCATCCTGGTTCTTCACAGAGCACAGATTCAGCAGGCTGCAAAATATAAAATTAAGTTGTGTAAATGTGTGTTGACGAGAATACACAGAAAATGTGTTTGTTTGTTCTTCAACACTCACCACTGAAACAGGCCACATTTCTCCAGAAGTTTGACTCCCTGAGAGTGTGCAGAGAGTGTCCCCAAGAAGAGAAAGTAATGTTGGCTAAGTGTGGTGAGCAAGCCGTTACTTTGCAAGCAGCGCTCAGGCTTGAGGCCTGCAGACGAAGACAGCCATGACACCATATCCCTCACGAGGTCCTCCAAGTAGCCCTGTCCATCCTAGTAAATAAAGGGAGAAGAGGAAGACCCAACAGAAAGTTACACACAGACACAAAAAACCCTACATGGACATGAACATGTAAATAATGGGTTTCTGGATTTTTCTCACCTCATCTGAGTCCATGAGGAACTCAACAAACTGACAGCCAACCACAGTGAGTTGTCTCGCCTTAATGTGATCCAATGCCAGCCCTGCATACAATTTACTGCTTGGCTTATAGAAATATAGCAGCCTCCGCACAAACCTGTGTTACAATAACAAAAGGACAATAATCAGAACCAAATACATTTACATCTCAAGGTGATGGTTTAGAGTTTCTCATTGGATCTCACCTGTGCATCTGTTCATCTTTGTTGTTCCTGAGATTTACATTTGGCCACTAGGATGACGAAATAAGATATTTAAATACAACTTTAATCCAGAATGACAAAAGAACGCGTTTGAGTTGAGTGAGACAGAAAGAGATATAAAGCAAGAAAGACAAAGAGACACAGCGAGAGAATGGTGGTGCAACATTGTAGTAGCCTGACCTTAAGGATAGTGCCAATGAGCAGCCAGTTCCACTCTAAATTTTGCTTATGGTTGAGAATGTGACTCTCTCTCAAGTTCATCATCAATGCTTCCTCTGTGTCCTGAACAGAGAAATACAGAATTAATAATAACACTTTCATGTTGGTTTAGCATTCATGTGAAATTGGCAGCTCCTTTTCATGAGCTTGATTTAACGAACCATCAAAATTAAAACCAGTTTAACAGATGGCTTTAGTATGTAATCATCACACATTGTGCCAAACAGTAGATGTGATCATAATGTTCTTAATCTTAAAATTCTTTATTAAACTAGTAGTGCACTTCCTCTCCTTAAGAGATCAAATATAAAAAGAAGACGACATGTAGACCAAGCTCATCTATAAGGAGGTTACCTTAATGACAAAGATGTCCCTTTGGACCCGTGAGTGTGACTCTCTGCGGCCATGGGAGGATACAGAGTTGCGGATGATGTGATCTAGATAGAGGCTGTGCGGTTTAACACCTTTCTTCTTTCTCTCGTGGAAACGCTTCAGATTGTTGACAGCTGCGCTTGCCCGACTGAATCAAAATTGAAAACGAATCCATAATGGGATCAGGGTTTGAGTTCAGCGCACTCAAAGAGGAGAGAATTTAAGCAGAAATGTACTCACAGACGTTTTTCCTGTGGGATGTCAAAGGAAGCTGCCATGTTAATGAGGGTGGGAAGGCAGTGCAGGTGGTGACTGTGAGTGTGTGGAAGGATGGTGTTTGCCTAAACATGAGACACAGGGAGAGGGAAAAGCCTAGATTACATGCAGTACGCTATTCATTCCGGGTGTTCCGATCGGGTTTATTTTTTTTCCCGTTTTTTTGTTTTATGCTGCCTGAATCCGATCTTACGCGAATGAGAGCACTTGATTCTGATAGCACACACATGGATTAGCTGCACATTTTTCAATTTTAGAGCTAATGCTCACTAACAATCTGCCAACTATTTTTTTCAATTAATGAATCAGACATTCTATCTCAATTTCCATCCCTTTATTTATATAAAAAAAACTGTCGATTACTTCAAATTGACAGTGCAGAAAATGGACAAACATATACTTTGATTCAGTTACTGGTCTTTAACATGGAGTGTAAAGGAATGGGGGAACGGACACTACACTGCACACAAGGCTCGTCTCTCGTTGGCTGCAGGCTGCAAAGTACGAGCTGCAGGTGATCGGTTCTTGTGATCATCACTGAAAGGCATTGATTGATCATGGTCGAGCAGCAATACTATTTATTAATACTTATTATAGAAAAGGATTTTCTCACTGTTCAGGGAAACAGCTTTGACCAACTACAGAATTAAGCACAGACACTGCCTTACCATATGTAAAAGCTCGCCCAAGATGATGGTGGCCCTGACAGCAAGCGGATCGTCGTTGCTTGTCACCACCTCTACAAGACCCTGAAATTTAGATTAAGCAATGTAATATTAATTGAAATATGCAAAAGCTTTTCATTAATACTATGAAAACAACACTTTAATGACCATTAACATTTCAACCAAATTAAATCTATCCAGTATAAAAAAAAATAACCGAAAGCCAGAATGAGATTGACCACAACAACATACATAGTCGTGGATTAACAATATATTACACCTGGCGTCCTACAATTGGTCGCAATAATGTATGTGTAACAACAACAAAAACTTGGATACAATAATAAGGTGAGCTCAAATAAAACCGTGAACTGTTTTTGGAATGGTACCGAATCTATGAGATAAAAACATCAATCTTGAGTTTTGTCAAAAACACAAAACTGAACATGATCAAATATGACCATGTGTTTTCTGTACATTAAATAAAAACCAAAAAAAAACAGCTGGGTTTCCAGAGCTGCAGACGGGAAACTATGAATCCATTGTCCCTTGGTGGGACTCATGCTTATTCTTCCCAAGGCACTCACCTCGAGCAGCCCACTGGTGATGAAGGCAGAGAGCACAAATGCTAAATAGTTATCCATCAAATCAGGTCTGGTCAATGAAAAAGATTTTTTTAAAAAAGAAGAAGAAAAGAAAAAATACTTGATGAGTAATGTAAAGGGTCAAGCTATGAAAAATATTTCATCTTTCTATATCTCAAAGGTCTTATGTCTCACCGTGAGCGAGCCCTATGGGGAAGAACAACTTTGGCCTCAGCAGCAACAAACCCATCTGAGAGTCTCCATGTGTCCTGAAACCTTGCCGGGTCTGATAGGAAAGAATTAGTTGTGTACTGTGTATAGAATGTGTTATAAGTGACCTTTATGGGCCAAAACTTTCTCTCACCACACCCATACTAGGTACCTACCAATGGTAAGTAAAAAGGTTCGGAGCTATTACTCACCAACACTTAAAAGAGCATCTGTGAAGTCTTGGGTCACAATGGGCACAGGGAGTCTGAATATCTCATACAACACCTCCAACAAGCCTTTCTGAAAAGAAAATATTGATAGAGATAAAAATGAGATTGAAATGCTTAAAAAACATGCAGCAAAAATAACTGTTTAATCAATACTTCCAAAAACTAGGGGCAGCCAAAGAATGTACAGTTCATTTAAGTTAATGGACAGAAATGGTGTGTCAATTTTCACAAGCAAACATTTCCTAGTCTTCCTTGATCTCCAAATGTTATTCATCATAAAACCCCACACTGTACAATATACAGGAATGTCATATATTGCAGTGGGGGTTTTGGTTACATTTTCAACAAATTCTATCATTTACAATAATAATACTCACCCTAACTTCCACATTTGGTATGCAAAGTAAACCAATTAAAGACTGGATTCCAGAATTTCCAGACTTGCATAGGTTTATAATCCCTATTTGAAAAAAAACAGATGACTTTAAAAACAAGTTTTAAAAAGGGAAACAAAGTTTTAATTACAGTTGAGGCCTTACCAGACCAAGAGCGGAACGCTGCCACTATGGCCATTCTACTTGATAAGAAACGTGCCTCTTTGTCCTCTCTGTAAAAATGAAAACATACAGCCATTAAAAACAGAACACAGTGTTCCTCACACAAAACATCCTAAGAAATGCACCAGAGAGTCTTTTTGAAGAATGGAAAGAAAAGTTTCATACGAGAACAAACTTGCACAAATAAAACCTGGGAGTAATTTTATTTATATAAAAACAATATAATTAAAATAAATCATTACAATAAAAGATAATCACACAGAGCGACTTTCAGTGGTTAACATGAATTGAATAAATGTAACTGACATCCTCAGTGAGTCATTGAAGAGTGAACAGCCCAGATAATACAAAGACATTTGAAACCCCTTCAATGTTCACAGCGATCACCAAGACACACACACACACACACACACACACACACACACACACACACACACACACACACACACACACACACACACACACACACACACACAATTCACCTGAACCCACTCACTCACTCACTCACTCACTCACTCACTCACTCACTCACTCACTCACTTGTGTTGCCCTTCAGCCATGTCTGCATTGTGACGGTAGTGAAAATCTGTGAAAGGTGCGAGGATTTGCTGGAGGAGAGAACACAAACAGACACAAAACAACTGTAACAGATCAAGCACACTTGCTTCGCCTCAACCAACTTAATAATCGTTTACTTGTTTTCAGACACTATGTGGAATCTCACTGAAAAGTTCAGATAAATCCTCTGGCAGTTTGACTGATGTCATATGACATCCATGTGGCTAGTGTGTCTGGTGGAGGGACGCTTTACTCCAAATTGCCTGTTTAAACAATGAGGCCATGGGGAAAACACTGTTAATAACTAATGAAAGCAACATGGGAAGGAGAGGCCAAGCTTCGGCTGCTAATACTGACACCCACCACACTGGATCATTCACATACCGTATTTTCTGCACTATAATGTCCTTCAGATTATAAGGTGCACCTTCGATGAATGGCCTATTTTAAAAATGTTTTCATATATAGGGTGCACTGCATTATAAGGCGCAAACAATAGTGTCTGAGGTTGTGCTATGCATCCACTAGAATAGATGGTGCTACGGTAGAAGAAATACAATGCAATGAAGCTTTATTTATATAGACCCTTTACAACTGCTGCAGCTGTAACAATGAGAACTGGTCACAAACACGGATAAGAAACATATAAATACAAATGGCATTACAAAACAATAAATGAAAGACAAAAGTTATGAAGACAATAAATTCAACAAAAAGGCACACAATAGCGCACCTCGTGCGTTATTGTGCGGAAAATACGGTACTTTAAAGTGTGTGTGTGTGTGTGTGTGTGTGAGTGCATACCTCTAACTCTACATCGATTCGCACGTACTGGCGGGTAC
>CAAKHF010010956.1:0-10419 GCA_901007745.1 Hippocampus kuda
TCATTGTGTGTGTGTGTGTGTGTGTGTGTGTGTGTGTGTGTGTGTGTGTGTGTGTATACAGGTGCCTGTCAAATAATTTTGATATCATGTAAAAGCTGATTTTTTACACACACTAATACAAAAAGTCAAACTTGTGTTGTGCATACACTATCCACACAGATTAATACATTTCTAGTGTTAATTCATTTTATTTTAGATGATTATATCAAAAAACTAATTTAAAAAACAAAAATTTCATGATATTCAATTTTATGGATGAGCACTTGTAAATCGGCCACGCAATACAGTAATACCTTGTTTTTCGAAACCACCCGTGATAAACGAAAATCCTCGAAGTAGCGACCAATTAACATATATATATATATATATATATATATATATATATATATATATATATATATATATATGAAACAAAATTGCCCCACGTGGGCCTTTGCGCTTGAGCAGAGCGCACTAACACACACACACACACACACACGCACACACACGCACACACACACACGCACACACACACACGCCAGCGATCCAGCGGGGCTTGCAGCAGACGTGTTTATGATTAGTCAATTTAGGTTGTTTAGACAATTAAGGATGGAAAGACCTGCTTATGTTCTTATAAGTCTCTCTCTCTCTGCCTCTCTCTCTCTCTCTCTCTCTCTCTGTCTCTCTTTCTCTCAGCAACACACATACACTCACTTGCGTGCCCATGCGTGCAAGCACACACGTGCCCCACGTGGACCTTCCGAGTTTAAGCAGAGTGCGCATACACTAGCACGCATCGTAAACAACACTTAGACACTGATTTTTGCGGACTTCAAAAAAAAAAAATTTTTTTTTTAGGAATGTTTAAAAAAATCCGCGATGCACCGAAACCGCGATAAACGAACCGCGAAATAGCGAGGGATCACTGTAGTCCCCTTTTAGCTGTTGTGTCAGTCATCAGAAATGATGGCTGTTGTTTTTTAGGTATCATGTAAGTAACTGAAATAACCACAGAGATACTTTGACAGCAACTGCCTTGTAAGATGTGATTGATAATATTGATGTTTACATGATCCCTGTGTGGTACCATTGCTTAATTTCATACTCAGAAGCCTGTGGCGTTAACAAGCCATTTTCCGTTATCCACCACAAGACAGGCGTCAAGACTTTTTTTTTTCCTTTTTGAGAGGAGCTGTTTATTGGTTTTTACTTCGGTATTTCGAGAGCAGCTGAAGCACAGTGTGAATTTTTGGCTGTCCTTTACGGCAGGATTACAGCCTCCTTAACCTTTCAGCTCCGTTCTCCATCATTCGCTCTCACGTGTCCCATCCAAGCTGTTCCTTAACCTCTCCTCTGAGAGACGGATTGAGAGGGACGTAGAAAAAGAAGAGAAAGCAAGATCACAGACAGGAGGAGATACACATCCAGCCTCTCCAAGGGACGAAAATGGTCACCTGAGGATTAGACAGACTGAACCTAACAGCTTGAAATTGTCAAGCCTGCAACATTTCACATTTTCAAAAAATCCCGTTCCACATTCTGACCTTTCTGATATTTAACGGCGAGGCTCATCTCTTGTCACGGAACCTTTTACCTTTGCAAAGGCAAGGCAGTTAACATTCAGCCCTTCCTCTATGGATGGAGGGAATTGTGGATTCATTTCATACATCTCATGAGTTTTTCTGTATGGGTGTATGAGTGCATTAGTGCATGCTCCGGTTTCTCCATGAACACCTCCAAGGCAACGTGGCTTTTTGTCTTTGGTTGCACAACTGCTAAAAGAAAGCATTTTGCCGCACTGGATGTAACCAACAAGTCAGGTTTGTTTTATTTGAATCTTGAAGGGATGATTGTGACAGGATTCCATTTTCCCTGTCAATGTGCATGAACAACATTCAGTATTCTCCATAGAGCCTTGAAGGCTGCTCATGCGAACAAACTCCTTCATTCATTTTTGCAGCACACAAACAATTTCACCACCTTTGTTCTTCAAGTTTGAAGCTCAAACTTGTCTTGTCCCAAAAGTCGCTCCCTATATACGGGCTTCGTGTTAAACTACAGGCCCATGTTTGACACATACAGGCTCATCCACACCATGATTTCTAGTGACAGAGTTGCTCACCCCGTGTCAACACCAGAGACATCCAGAAGAACAGTCATGGGCCATAAAAAAGACTGAAAGCATTTTTTTAGCATGTTAGTTTCCCAGTTGGGCGGCCTGGTGGTGAATGAGTTAGGCACACAGTGCAGAGGTGTGTGGTTCGATTCCGGCTCCGGCCTTCCTGTGTGGACTGTGCATGATTTCCCCATGCCTGCATGGGTTTTCTCTGTGTACTCAGGTTTCCTCCGACATTCCCAAAACATGCATGGCAGGTTAATGGAACACTATAAGTTGTCCCTCGGTGTGAGTGTGAGCACGAATGGTTGTTTGTCTCTGTGTGCCCTGCGATTAGCTGGCAACCAGTTCAGGGTGTCCCCTGCCTACTGCCCGAAGACAGCTGGGCTAGGCTCCAGCACCCCCCGTGACCCTTGGGAGGACAAGCGGAACAGAAAATGGATGGATTTTCCCAGCTTCCCAAGATGCAAGATCTAAAATAAATAAATAAATAAATCCGTACGTAATGAATTCAAAAGGAGACCATGAATTACAGCACCTGTCAAATCCCCAAAAAACAAAGACTTTACTGTCTCCAACAGTGATGTGAAAATTGTTTGTGGAGTTTCTGGAGCCGTAAAATCAGCCCCCAGGTTTTTGTTATTGTAATGAAATGTCGTGCAGTCGTAATAGCGTAATACCCTGTGACCATTCACCTTTACCACCCCCCACCGCCCCCTCCCCACCCTCCATATACACATCCATCGACACACACTCACAACATTGTTAGCATTATAAAGCACACGCTGTACATCAGCTCATGCAGCGTGTCAGCTTGAGTTCATCAACATACCCAAGTTTGGCACATGGAGCAATACAAAGGTCTCCATTCGCTTACACTTTCCACTCACTTAAATATTCATGACTCTGCAGTTCCCATTATGAAATGACTAGCAATGGTCACATAGGTTGAAAATGTTGGTTATTTAACAGTTGCTTGTTGCTATTATGGTTTGCCTTTACTTGTCATTGTTAAATAATTCAGAAAGCTTTTGGGAAAAAAGAAAAACCTTTCCTTTGAGCCTGCAGTACTTTTGTTGACGTCCCTTTATTAGTTTTGCTGTTATTATAAAGTCTCGTTCACTTTTGGGCCATAGTTTCCCTGGAAGTGAACCTCTGGCTGCCCATTTCAATGTAATGACAGAGAAACAGCAATTTTGTAAAGTTTGATAAATATCTGGTGTTTCTATTTTTGTGTCTAGTCTTGTACTTATATAATGCCTCTGGTTAATTGTAATGCACGGCACCATGTTAGGGACGGATGTGACGTCAAGTCGTTGACCGGGCCGTCCCATGCAACCACCAGACTCTTATTCTGGAAAAAGAGAATGAGAATGATTTGTCAGTATCTGACCAAGAAAATGCTGCGTTGAATTGGGGAGATGGCACAGTCAAGACGGCTTTCAGTGGCACGATGTCACAGCTCCACTTTCTGCAGGCAAGTATGGCTGTGTCAATTAGTTGTCATGGCATCTCGACAAATAGGTACCGCGAGGTATCACAAGCTGGCTTTAATACAGCCAGTGTCACCGAAAATACATTCCAATGCAGTTTTTCTTGATGAACCGAATACTGGTATATTTTTCCTTCTGACCACCAGAGGTGCACTATTTAAGTAAATTCAGGAGTCGTTTGACTCATCCAGCCACTGGATACTGTTGGAGTGGTATGCAGACCGAGTATATATACAGTCGTGGAAAAAAAATATTAGATCACCTTTTTTCTTCAATTCCTTCATGATTTCAATGCCTGGTGCCATAAATTTATCATACTCGATATAGTAAAATTCTACATCATGAAAGCAGCGGTGATGATAATATCAATGACTATATACTGTATTTTACCCAAAGGCCACAGGATCTGTTTGCAAATTAAGTGTACAGCCGAGAACATTTCTGTACAGGAAAGCAAGAAAATAGACCTGAGCATTGCATGTTTACGTGCCCTGGAGGGATTGCACTTACATTCAGCACAAGGACAACATCACATTACCTACCGTGCAGGGCGCAGAGACAAGTTGCTCACATTAGCACGTATTCGCGATACCCGCAATCTCGTGTTTTATTCAAATGTAGCCACCTCCTGGGAAGCTGAAATCCTTGCTCTTGCTTTAGCCTTGTAGTTTAAAGCCTGATCTCTTGAGCATGTTCATGTCAATTAGCATGTCGTTAGCCAGTTAGCCCATTGTCTACTGGCTTATATTTTTGCTTCTCGGCAGTCTCGTTAACAGCGAATTCTGTGTCAAGAATAGATATGAGGTGCATTTCTGAAGAGAGAACAAAACCCCCAACGTATCATTTAGACACGGGCTTTTTTCATCAAAATTGTACAGTGAAGTCTTTAAAAAAAATGGATTGGTTTTAAGGAGGTGCTAATGTAGAATCCAATGCTGTTCATTTTTACAATTACTCAAATTGAGGATCTTCTTGCTGAAAATGTATTCAACCTATTTAGGTTTTCAATGGGCTCCAACTGTTACAAAATATGAGGGTTTTTTTTTTCCATTTTTCTTTTCTTAACCTTATTTTATGATGGATTTTCTGTGTTTGAATTTATTTTTGGATTGTGTAATTTTTACAAAAAACATGATACCATGTTAAGAAGGAGTAATAGTACCATTTTGAAAAGAAACACATTTTCATTCTTAAAAAATGAAAACTATACTATCCCAAGATTCGGACTTTGTTTGACGATATTCACTACATGACTAAAATCTGGTTAGATTGACAGAGGTTCTTCAAACTAATATGACTATATTCTGATTCGATAATGATGTTGGTTCTCTGAATACATGCTCCTATATATTACTTTGTTCTTTTTAGCGTGGTCCGAATACTCCTTTGTACTTAGTGGTAATTCACTTCACTTCAATATGTTTCTTTGTTATCTCAAAGCTGCTGTGGAGTTTTCATTGAAGACATTTTCAATGACATAATCCACAATATTCTTAGCGTTGTTGTTTTTTTTTTGTTTTTGTTTTTTTTTTTGGTTTTTTTAAATTGCTTGTTCCTTTCTATGTCTCTGCCTGCTTCACCAAACAGGTTCCCATGCGAAAAAACAGGGCGAGGATTTAATGGATAACGACGGTGATGAAGACGAAGGTATTTCCATGGTGAACAATGATAATGCATGGTTATTTCAATTCTTGTTTTTTCCCTTGTATCATTTATTCATTTATTTATCCTTATTGTATTTCCAAACGAATGAATGTGATCAGCATCTGAATTTAAAGAGCGTTATTGCACGAGAGGCGGCCCGGTAGTCCAGTGGTTAGCACGTCGACTTCACAGTGCAGAGGTACCGGGTTCAAATCCAGCTCCGGCCTCCCTGTGTGGAGTTTGCATGTTCTCCCCGGGCCTGCGTGGGTTTTCTCCGGGTGCTCCGGTTTCCTCCCACATTCCAAAAACATGCATGGCAGGCGGATTGAACACTCTAAAAAATTGTCCCTAGGTGTGAGTGTGTGAGTGCATGGTTGTTTGTCTCTGTGTGCCCTGCGATTGGCTGGCAACCAATTCAGGGTGTCCCCCGCCTACTGCCCGAAGACAGCTGGGATAGGCTCCAGCACCCCCCGCGACCCTAGTGAGGATTAAGCGGGAAGATGAATGAATGAATGAATATTGCACGAGAGTCGGATGAGATCAGGTGGCAACCAAGGTAATAGTCCGCTTAACTCATATGAATGTCCCATGTTGACAAGGTGTTGTTACAAGGCTACAGGTGGCGATAAGAGACCCCTCTGGAGGTGTGGTCAGCCATCCAATTGTGGCATAAATGGCCAAGAGGAAGCGAGGCGGCGGTGTCATATCAGTCTACTCAGCAGGTCCTACAGCAGATTTAGATGAGAAGAGGCAGTTCATGAGAACCGCTGGAAAGGATTAGAGGCGAGTGGTGTTGAAAATGGAATGTTACTGCTCAGCAATCGCATTGTTCACTTTCCATATTTATCTTTGGATATTCCAGGCTCAGGCTGGATCTCTTGGTAAGATTAGAATGAGAGATGATTCTTGTGCTGCAACAGAAACGGCTTAAGTCCCGGAGTCTTAACCAAACCCTTGATATTGTCCGGCCTTTGCCATGGTGGGCCACTCCAAGGCAGGTGATGCAAGCATGATGTTGAGTACCGAGATAAGGCACTGTCAGAAATGGGATTTTTTTATACAGTGTGTTGTGTTCACATTTGATGAAAAGGAGGCTTTTGAGAAGTGCGCTCATCGAGTAGGAAGACGCCTTAGTTTGTTCCTTGACAATGCCGCAATTTCCAAATTGTTGACTCTGGTTGGATCTTAAAGAGGGAACGAAGGCAAGAGACGCTTCCGGAGGTAGACTTATTTTCCCATCCCACTGATGGAAAGTTACTTTCACCTTTACGTCGCTTCAAGGAAGGCCACATGCCTGTGTGACTGTTGAACTGCAGTCGCATGGAAAATGCTGACAAGCGTCAATCTGTTTGTCTGGCTCGTCCCAACGCTCGTGTTCACACCGGCTTGGTCTCTAAGCTACGCATGACTAGCCCGACTGAAACTGTGACATGTCTATTCTTTACCGAGCGCAACTAATGCTATTTACAGAACAGCACCGCAGAAAGCACAATACCCTCTCAGTGGAATCTCTGCCGCAGCATTGTAGCTAATGCCTGTGTTGGCCATCCATCCTTTAGCATGATCGAGATGATTTTCATTGTACTGGAAAATATTTCTTTTTGAGGTGTCAGCCCAAGACAGGAAGACCGAAGGAAGCAATGTGCAGGGCCTCCCCTGTTTCTTTGTTATTGTCCCCCAAAGTATTGCCTCTTGAAAAGGGGCACCATTCAACGAAAGATGGATTTGAACATGACACAAACCAAAAATTCCTCACAAGCTTCCGCAGCTTTTGATACAGCGTACTTTTTACTGCGGGTGATAGCATTCTCCTTCTGGTGAACGCATCGCGTATGTCACTGAAAGAAATGGAATGTTTGTTTTAATGTTCGAGGGCACGTAGAAGAAGAACACACAGAGAACTCCCACTCGCTCACACCTCGGCAATTCACCTCTCATGCACATTCTCATTCATTGCGCAGAGCTGCCGTCTTGTCTGGCCACTCAGCACCTGCATCGCTCAGCCTGTGCATTACTATGCTGCCTCAGTTGGCCGTCTGTCTATATGGGGGTAATTCTCTCCTTCCCGCTTCCTTTGAGCTGTCCTCCCCCATGTTACGAATTCTCAGACATGTACTTTGGATTTAGTCTTTTTTTTTTACTTTCTCTGAAAGCACATACTGGATGTGTTGGTATACAATAGATTTACAATATAGGTATCAAGCTCCGGTCCTCGAGGGCCACTATCTTGCATGTTTTCCATGTTTCCCTCCTCCAACACACCTGATTCAAATGATTAGGGTTGTTATCAGGCTCCTGCAAAGCTTGCTGATGAACTGATCTTTTGAATCAGGTGTGATGGAGGAGGTAGACATCTAAAACATGCTAAATATTAGCCCTCGAGGACCGGACTTTGATACCTGTGATTTACAACAACACAGCACAACAGCCACATCTATGGTCTGTAATGTTCACTGTCTTCCAAATGAGAAATAGAAATATCCTTTACCTCCGATCTGGATCGAAAAGGGCATTGGTTTCTTCTGCGGCTAACTTGCCTAAGAGATCCACCAATATTGTATTGAGCGGTATACCACCATCGCCGATACTGCCACGGTCCAATATGTTCATCCTGTTTTGCTGAGATAGTATCACAAAAAATGAAAACACACTTAAAACCTGTCTTGCGCGATGGCATTCATATTTTTCCCTTAAAATGTGGATCAAACTGTAGGGAGTCGAAATGTAGAGGATTCACTGCGAAAACACAACCTAATATATACACATTCCTAATAAATGTATATTCCTGGCACATCCCTGATAACAGGGGTCACCGACCGTTTCAAAAGCAAAATAACTTTTTGGGGAATGATTCATGCAAAGGCTACCAGCATGGCAGGTTAATGGAGAACTTTAAATTATCCCTCGGTGTGAGTGTCAGCTCGAATGGTTGTTTGTGTCTGTGTACCCTGCGATTGGCTGGCAACCAGTTCAGGGTGCAGCCCGCCTACTACCCAAAGACTGCTGGGATAGGCTCCAGCACGCCCGCAAACATCGTGAGGATAAGCGGGATCAAAAATGCATGGATGGATGGATGTTAAGACATTGATCATGCCTATGATTTCACACAATTACAGTGGTCAACATATTTTTCTTCTCTTTATCTTTTTTTTTTTTTAAATCAGATACGCAAGTGAATTTTTCTAGATTAAAATAGTGCACTGATTCCTGTTTTTTTTCCTCTCTAACACATCAGGTGCTATAATCGATTTTCTTTTCATTTCAATCTTTGAAAATATTATCATTTTCAAAGAATAACTTCACAGGTGAGCTGTATTTAGAAAAGGTCCGTGGGCTACTCATAATGGGTGCTCCCTGGTGCACGCGAGCACCATGTTGGTGACCCCTGCCTTATAACATGTACCAAGAAGAAAATAAGGAGCCTTTAGTAAAATTGAGCACAATATGCAATAATGTCAGAATAGGGGGGAAAACCCTTTCATAAGTAACCTTGAGGGGGAAAAAAAAAAAAAACATGCCCTTGCCATTTTTCAAGGATTGCAAAACAGAGAATTTTCAAGGAGTCCTGCTGTGAACATACGGTAATCTAATTCGTTATTCTTTGATTAACTTTAATGGCACTCAAGAGCACAAAGAGCCTTGTTTGAAAGTAGGTTTTACAACAGCCTGTGAAAATGCACAAAAAGAAACGTCCAAAATCATTTCTTCTTTGACAGAGGTAAATGTAAAGGAAGGTAAACGTTAAAATTCCCCGTTTAGACACTGGACGTCATTTCTGTCTGTCAGTCTGGCCCTTCGGCTGCCCCTCTGGGCATCCCTGTCGGTTTTTCCTCTTCATGTCTTGCGGAATGACAGTCAACCCAGTGGCACCGCCACAGTCTATTTAAATTCAGCCTCGGACTCCCTGCGGCAACATGAGTGTGTGGACCAAGTCGTCGTGATTTACGCTGTCCCATAATAGAGACCCAATTTTCCAGAGGCTATTATAACACTGAAAATAGGCAAGTGCGAGTTTTCAGTCACATAGACGCTGTTGTTGGATAAGTGGCCATGGAAATAAAGGAAGCCATGCTCAACATGGCTTCCGCGTACCAAGTTGCTCCCACGAATGAAAAGTAAATCTGTCCGTGAGTCCGTCTGCCTGCTGTTTGGCTGCAGCTCCGGTCACAAAGAAGGCCTCCTGTGAGTGTGCAAGCCAAAACATCAAATAAGTAAAGCATGCACGCACTGGAACGCATAAACAATGCTTGCTTCCAAGCAACAACGGGGATCGGCTCGTAAGGACAGAATCTCTCTGTGGTTACAGCGCTGGGGAACACAGCCGAGCTCCACCTGTCATGGTGTTGCCATTCATCCTGTTGCACAAGGATAACGATAGTTAGAACTCACATCCAGTACTTGCTTTGTACAACATCTTTGTTCATGTCTGACCAAAAAGGTCATCATTTAGAGCCACTGCTGTTCAAAAGTCAATATGCAAACTACTTGACTACCGGGCCGCCATTATTATTATTATGATGATGATGATGATGATGAAAACCTGACGTGTCTGACAAAAAATGAAGAACTGGAATCTGTGCAAAATATACAACGAGAAAAATAAAGTTGCATCTCAGATTAAAACCTTTAAGTAAGCTTAATTGACCAGAACTATCAAAC
Source organism: Hippocampus kuda (assembly GCA_901007745.1). NCBI lineage: Eukaryota > Metazoa > Chordata > Actinopteri > Syngnathiformes > Syngnathidae > Hippocampus > Hippocampus kuda. Next base: position 9,892 of record CAAKHF010010956.1, read on the forward strand.
AACAACGAACCGGTTAACATATAGATGCAGCAATGACACTCTCAGTCACTTTGATGCCGACATATGACTACACAACAGTAGCCCGATTTTGAGCCGACAGATGTGTCACAGAAAAATGTAGTGTCTCGTTGCCGATTTTGAGTTGTCTTGACACATCGTAGCCTGTGTAGTGTGACATTTCTCAGTGACTGGTCATGAGGCGTCTGGCATGACCGAATTTTTGTTCGTCTTGCCGCTGAGTGTGCCATGTCCTACGTCATCTTTCGATCAGGTCTTCGGCATTGACCAATTGGAAGACAGCACTTTACTACTAATGACAAGAAACTGGACATGGCGTATACAATCACTATGCAGTCCACAGTATTTAAAAAGTGACTTGAACAAAAGGGAAAATATTGGAGAGGAAGTGTAGCATTTCAACTAATGCTATGTTTGCGAACTGCAATGCTATTAGCTGATTAGCACATGTGGTGTCATTAAACACATTTTTTCCCTTAAGTTCTTTTTGGAGAATAGATGGTCTTACCC
>CAAKHF010010959.1:0-17217 GCA_901007745.1 Hippocampus kuda
CCGTTACTACTGACATGCTAATTTGCTTAGTAAATACTGCTCGCAGTATTCAGTGGATATGACATTTTGATGTGTGTGTGTGTGCGTGTGTGTGTGTGCGTGTGTGTGTGTGTGTGTGTGTGTGTGTGTGTGTGTGCGTGTGTGTGTGTGCGTGTGTGTGTGTGTGTGTGTGTGTGTTTATTGTATGATATCCATCTGATTCTGATTATGATTCTGATCCATATAGAGCGGGTCCTCGGTTTTATTTACAGCGGTCCTTTGACGATTCGAAGGTGCGCGCTGAACTACTTCCGACACAAATAGTCGTCACTCGGAACAAGACGGCACGCTTAGTTACGGCCGTGCTCACCGTTTTTTTCTTTGAGTGTTTTATGTTAATTGTTTAGAATAGTTTTTGTTTTTTTGCTTGAAGCTAAAACACAAGAATAAAGATCACCATACTCCAAGAGCTACTTTTTGGGTACAGATACATGCTAATGGCTGCCAATTTGATGCACACACCTGAAACAATAAATTTGCTCAATTTACCTTGATGTTATTATTGATAATAATATTCATTTTTTTTAAAGACACTGATTGTGTTAAACTGTCATGTGGTCCTTGGGGCCACCAGGTGCCAGCAGGCAGACCCCTGCATTAGAAATGGGAAGCCAGAGGCCATAGTGTTTTATACTATACTACACCATATGATAATATAAAGTACTATGTAAAACTATACTATAAATAGGATAACATTCCAACACTATTATTATATTAGTACGTAACTATACTATCATCATTTAGCGCTACGCAACAGAAGTCATCACAAAGGATAACGTGCAACACTATAACCCTACGTATACGTAATTAGGACCATTAGATAATTTCGTTTTTACTCTTGATATGCCGTTACCACATTCTTATTAAAAATATATTTTTTGTTTTTCAGTCATAATACAAATAAGTTGCATAGATTTCCAACTTATGTGTTATTTCAATACAGCTGTAAAAAAGTTATGCATCATGGTAAATGTGATGTTTCTCATTAAAAAGTGATAAGGTTTACAAAATAATGTAATAAATTATCACATTAAAACATGATAAATTTGGCTTCCGCTATTGGCATGACTAAAGTAAAACAATTAGTGATAACTTATCACGTTAAAACATGAAGATTTTGGCTTCTGCATTTGACATACGGTAACAACATAAAGCGATTTCTCTGTCGGTAACAACATAAAGCAATTTCTCCCCGTTCAGGTCAATAGCTGAGTACTTTTTGTGTCTTATTAATCAGTGACTAGCTACACAACTACCAATACTGTCAATAAATAAAAAATAATGCCAACTGTCCAAAATGATTGAATAGATTTAAAAAGAAGACACACATTGGGCTCTACCAGTGACCTGAACCTGAAATAATTGCTTCGTTTTGTGATGCTGAATGCGGAAGCCAAACTTATCATGTTTTAACATGATAACTTAACACGTTTTCACATGAAACTTTTCACATTAAGTGTGAAATTTATGACCTTGAAATGTGAAATGTATTCCATCATAACGTGACATTGAACAAGCTCCAGGTAATGTCGTTATTATTACTCTAGCAGCAATAATATAAAGGCGGTCGAAATGCAGCCACAAGCATTACATAATGGGGCTACATTGTGTGTGTATGGCAGGCAGGCAGTCAGACAGGTACACACAGCAAATGAAGTTCACGGCAACACTCAGGCAAGCACAGACACATGAGAGGCATGAGAAAATGAAGACACATGATGGCATGCTGGAACTCTTCTCTGTTGATCTGCTTGGTCATAATCACGTAGATTATCATGTTAAATATCCACTGTTTGCTTTTATGGCCGTCTGTCCATCTATCCATTTCCTATACAGAGACGTGAGTGAGCTGCAGCGTATTCCAACTTACTTTGGACGAGAGACGCGGTACACTTGTCTGGTTGCCAGACAGTCTCAGGACACATGCAGTGTAGAACAGGGCTCTGTAACCTACAGCTCTTGAGCCACATGCGGCTCTTTCATCCACAGCTCCCTGTGACTTTGAAAAATAATTCAAAAGTATTTCATTTTAAATCACCTTGTATGTTTTTCAAATGCTTTTATTTTGTCGACAGCCTCACTTTAGAGCGTATTATTTCCATTTATTTCCGTTATTTTGTACGAAATGATTTTTTACCAAGTCAAGTCATCCTTATTGTCAAGTATGCTCTATGTCCAACATACAGCACAGATGAAATTTCTTTCCTCTCAACCACAGTGCAAACATGCAGTGCATTGAAAACACACACAGCTAATTACCAATTTACAAAAGTGATGCTTCCAGTGTATAGAGGGGTACTTTTCTTATTTTGTTATTGGGGAGGTCACACTATTTAACAAAGTTCTCCCATTGCAAACATCATATCCTCTTCAAGTAATCACATAAAAAAATGGAAGACTGTGGTGTGTGTAATGTGGAGACTTTGCAGTTACATTACACTTCGCAAATAAGCACTCTGAGACAGAAGCGTGTTAGTTTTGTGAGCTCTTTTCAAGAGCAGTGTGCTTCTTAATATTACAGACCTGTGCGTGTGTGTCATTACTTGTGTGTGGTCCGAGGGTCTGTAATGGCGCGCTAGCGCCTCAGCACCGGTAGTCAGACTCGGTCATAAAACATTTCCCACGGGAAAGAGGATGATTGGTCTGTCATTGCCACAAATTCGTGTCAAACACACACACACACACACACACACCCCACACACACACGCGCGCGCGCACACACACACACGTGACACTCGTTCTGTACATCCATTGTTTCAAGTGTCACTTTAACTTCTTAGGGTGAAAAACAAATCTAGACTAGGTTAGTTACTGTTCATGACCAAATGTTGTATTTGCTTTGTGTGTTTTCAGGTCTCATGTCACTTCACTAACCAGTCTCTCCCTCAACATCAGCCTTGTCATTTCACTTGATCATGTGGCATTTCCTGTTTGTAATTCTGCTGCTGTCTTCAAAAGTTCATGGCCAAGGTAGACTGTCGGACATCACTGTCATCACATGTGCTGTAATTCAATACCTCATTTAACAACATTATCTATAGTGAGTCATATCACATTACTGGGCCCATTTTCTCCAATTCTCAAACAATTTTTTTTTTTTTGGTGCGGGGATCTACTGGCCATATATTGCCTCGCCTGCCTGCTTTGAAAGGGTTTTTTTGTTCACAGGGGCGTCTGACCCAGTGCTGGTCTAGCTCCACTTTAGACCCACTATGAACCCTTCAAAGGTCGTTGACCCTAGACCCCATATGAACCCTTCAAAGGTCATTGACCCTAGACCCAATATGAACCCTTCAGACGTCTATGACCCAAACCACACAGTCATACATACAATCAAGCGAGGTAAAAAAGGATCTTATCAGCGATGAGGTTCATATGGTATCCATAGACGCTCCAAGAACATTATTTCGTTCATGTTTATTCCTCTCTGTCTTCTTTGTTTCCACCACCCCTTCCCCTCCTGCTCTATCTATAACTCATCCACGTTACATACAAAACACTGACACACTATAACTTTGTGACGGTCCCCTGACATAACCTCTGACATTCATGGCCCGCCTTAGCATCCTCTTCCTGTTTCTTCAGGGGACGGGAGGACAGGACGCGCTTTGACGGAGAACGGGGCAGCTGCGCTGGCGGGTGGACTGTGGGTGGGAAGGCAGAAACATGAAAGATGCTGCTTGTTGGGAAACCCCCTGTTGGAAATTATGCAAATTAAACAACAGAAGATCATTTTTGGGAAGGAAGTGACATGGGAATAACAGGGGACATGGAAAAAATTCCTAAAAAATCTGCCACTTTATTTCTGTCATCATCACCCACTCGGCCAAATATTTCATCTTCCTCTGATCTTTGCCAAGGTCGTCTTAAGCTGACGGTCCTCTCTGAAGACAGATTGCAGATGAAATGGAAAGAGACCGATGGTCCCATTCAGGGCTACAAGGTCCGAGTAAGGCCCATCTCAGGTGAGACTCTTCAGCCTCATTTCAAACGGGTTGTAGGGCTGTCAAAAACAAATCTATTCGGAATCGATTATGCCAGCAATGGACACATAACACTTGAGTTTGTCAAACTTAATGTTTGAACACTATACTAACCTCAAAGTAAACAACATTTTAATATTGCTTTTCATTTAAGACAGCCCTGGTGTCGTTCACATTCTCGGGTGTCTCTCATGGCCATTAATGGCTGCGTCGCTACCAGCAGACGTGAGAACTTATTAAAATTATCCAGCAACGACTGTCTTGCTCGCCTGGTTGTTATTCATTTTTTCTCAGACATTTCCCACAATAATCACAACACGTGACACTCAAACTCGACCATCGCTGAGCCACGTGAATGCGCTTTGGAGCATGCTATGCTAAGCTAATTTTGCTAGAGAAGCTTTAACCCGCGTCATTTGCAAAATAAATACAATATAACATGTAGTCTACAAACACCATAGAATACGTTCTAATTAGCCATGCTCGGATATATACTGTATGACATCACCTAAAGCCTGGCGAAGGTTGGCGAGTGTTTGCGAAGGTAGCGACTGTTGAGTTTTCGTCAGTTCACTGTCACAATTGGTCGCAAAGACGTTTGGCGGGCCGTTCGCCAACAATTTTAAACATTTAAACCTTGCGCATGACATGAGTTTTTGGCACCCTTTGTTTTGGCCACCAACCAGTCCTAAATTAACCCGAGGAATGCGAGTCGATCCCTGCAGCCAGAGTCCAAAATCCTGTGACAACTTGCTGCCTGACTAATTGAGATATTTGTTGGACCGATTTTTTTTCTTCCTCTTTTAACATGGTCAATCACATTCACATATTATAGGTGTAATATTCAGTTTACTAGACATGCTGGTGTTCTGTGTAAACCGCATATGCATTTTATATCATATTAAAAACGGCTAATTTCACATTTTCATCGCAGGACTGAGAATGGATGAATATGTCCGTCATGAGCAGAGTATACAACAGTATAAGACTCATTTTTCAAGTCACACTCATGGTTCTAAAAATAAAATAATCACTGGCAATTTTTTTATCTTGCTTAAGTGGCGCCAGTAAAGTGCGCAGCAATTAAAAAAAAAAACATCACATTCAAGGACCTATCAAAGAAATTTGGTAATGCTTTTCATGGAACCTGCTGTGGACTCACTCAAATTGTGCCATTTCTTTCACACGACTCAGCCAAGTCATTTTTCATGATGGATGTCTTTTTATTTTATTTTTCCAGACGTGCCACAGCCGGAGCTCATGTTGACAACCACACGGGGGCGGGCAACCATAGCAGGATTGGACTCCAGTCAGGAGTATGCCCTCCAAGTTCTCGTGCTTAATGGGACCACAGAGAGACTTCTGGCAAAGCGACGATTCACCTGTAAGAGACACACCAAGGGGGATGACAGATATTTCAAGGGTTGCACGACCGGTAAAGATGGTGGAAAGTATCTTTTTCCAAGTCTTTGGACTACTATTTGTGGTCCTGGGGGTCCTCGGTTTATGTTAGACCATCCTGATAGAGGAGTTTATGAACTAGTTTGTGCAGCAGCATCGTAATACATTGACTGGCTGTAAAAGAAGACACACCCATTTTATTTATGGCCAAGAAGTGTTTTTCATACCATTTACTGTAATTATGACTTCTCCTACAAAAGAAGTACACAACAGCCCGTTCCATCTTATGTACAAATTTGGATTGCATCGCTCAGGTTTTACCCAGCGTCTTTGTGGCTGGCATGTAACGTAGCGGCAGCACAGTCAGCTGTTGGGAGAACTACGCCACTGGTTGGAGGTGACTGTGTCGAGTGGCACATGTCCAGGCATGCCTCATCACCTCAGCATGGAAACTTGTAGCATTAGCTGTCATGCTGGAATGAGTGATGGGAGTCTGTGAATTTCTTTGCCTCTGCTTTATGACTCCCTCTTGTGCTTTGTGATTATATCAAGCCTTGTCAAATGTTTCACCCTCAATTTGTAAGTTGTTGACCTTGTCTTCTGACCATATCAACTAAAAAAGAAGCAGAGCTGCTAATGTTGCTATAATTTATAAAACGATCCACTATTTATTTGCTTTAAATCAGGGGTATTCAAAGTGACCCTGGAGTCATTTGGGGCCCCCGACCACGGCCACCCAATGACGCCACTGTTTTTAAGGTCAGGAACAGTTAATTAAGAAAGTTATTAACCCTTTCAGGGACAGCGGTTATTGCAGTGGACATCTTATCATGTTATCGGGTTACAGAGTACTTGATAGGGTTAATTCAGATGCTAAAATAACTCAACCAAATTGGGCCGTAGTCCAATCCTTGACACGGCTTTGTAAAAGGGGCCTTTGTCTCATCCAGTGGACAGTCTACGGGAGGAGGAGATGGTTCGTAGTGGCCAAAGGAGGAAGCTGTTGCCAGGAGGATCTGGGTCAGGAGACCCGGATGATGGAACGGAGGCTCTGCCTACCATTCTGTATCCAGACCTCGTCACCACAACTACAAATGCAGGTAAATCCTTCGCGCACACACGCACGCACACACACACACACTCACACATACATACACCACCATACTGTATTCTATACGCATATCTTGCTATTATCTTGACGACAGTGACTCAACAGAGAAAACATATCCATCTGATGGTTATTAGAAAAAATTAAAGAAAAAATATTTTTTAAGTTGGTTTAACATTTGCCAGCCAGTTTAAAATATGCATGCCCTTAAGTACTTGAGTACTGATATGAACATTCGATGCTTTCAATCAGATGATACAGTGTGAGCAAACAATTTCCTCAGTTGAGAGATTCAAAAACAGTATTTTGGTGTGAATGACCAGCCGAAAAGTTGAGAGCTTTGCAGGAGACTTCTGAAGATGTTGATCATTAAAAATACGACAATTGCTATTACCTCCTTCTGCCAGAGCCACCAGCTATGGAACCCTCCACTCCACCTGTGGATAGCTCACAGGACAAGTCGACCAAAGAGAAGAAGAAGAGGAAGAAAGAAAAAGAGCGGGAACGCTCCAAGGTGGAAATGAAGGACAAACAGGGAACGACAGCGGGCAAAGAGGAGAAACCACAAAGGATACCACTTCCAACTCAGCCGGTTACAGGTAACCTCTCGTCCTCCTGCAGCCACACCCAAAGTTGACATTCAAAATCCCATTTCCCATACATTTGGAATAATTTTTTTTCCGAACTGCCACCATCAAAAAAAAATCTGTATTTTGTGACTGGTGCAAACAAGTCTTGTGTGAGACATGTTATAAATCTGCACAGAGGCGGGTTAGACCAGGTTTTGGTAATTTCACAGCCAAAATATTAATTTAAAGAAGGTTGCTGTGATGTCATGGGTTTGAGACTAAAGGGGCTTGAAAACAGAATGTGTGTTGACATGATGACAGTGTTTATTGAACAGGAAAAGATAATGAATAGCCATGTGGTTCGGCCACAGGGCACATGTCGTCACTCATCGTGGAGTTCAAGGAAACACGCATTTAAACGGATGTTCATTCACGCGTCATGCTGGTGCATGTTCTGTCCGTTCGCCGTTGTCTTTCAAGTCCGTCAAAATGTATAGAAGTGTCATGGAGCAGAACAAAATGTCGTTTACTCAATAATATGGCATATTGACATCCTGGCATGAACCTCCTGGAAAAACGTATTTCTCCAGGTCAAATTCTAAGGTGTCGTCTTTTTTTTTTTTTTTTTTTTTTTTTTAGGTGCTTTTCCGAGAAAACCTTTTGAGTGCAACACTGATGCTGCAGCGGACATCATGTTTTTGGTGGACGGTTCCTGGAGTATTGGACGGACCAACTTCAGGCGGGTCAGGGACTTCTTGGAGGGACTGATGACACCCTTCCGCATCGGGCCGAAAAACATTCAGATTGGTGAGGCTTTGTATCTAATGGTTGGGTGTGCAATTGTAATGCCGTATTTGTTTTCCCTTCCATTCATGGCATTGGCTATAAAGATCTGCAGGTATTCAATCAATGTGTGGTGGCAGGTGTACAGTACATGCGATGGCACACACTAGCCAAGTCGAACCACATAACATCTGGATTGTTTGGCTAGTGTGGCCGTTCAGTTTCGAACTCGAGCTCGGTACGTTTGTTTATTGACCGAGCACACTAGGGAGAGGCCTCGATGTGGAACAAGTTACATAGTTCTTAACTCATTCAGTACCAGCCAATTCTGGACCAAGTCTGAAAAGACGTTTAAAAACGTCTTTGGGAGTGAATGAGTTAAACACGGTGTGTTCCTCTTCAAGGCCTTAGCCAGTACAGTGGAGACCCGCGAACAGAGTGGCAGCTGAACAACTTCACCACCAAAGACCAACTGGTAGAAGCTGTAAGGAATTTCCGATATAAGGGAGGAAACACTTTCACAGGTATTGTTCAGGCATGAGATGCGATATAGTTGTTTCTTGCTCGGAAGATGTTTTTTTTTAGACTTGCTACACGAATCTCTAGGCCAAGCGCTGCTCCACGTCATGGAGGAGAACATGAGGGCCGAAGCGGGCGCTAGGTCGGACACGCCCTTCTACCTTGTGCTCTTGACGGATGGTAAATCGCAAGATGACGCCATCGCCGCAGCAAACCGACTTAAAAATGCCGGTGTGGAGATCATCGCTGTAGGTGAGATATTAAAGTGCAAAGTTGGGGTATATTTATAGTGTATGTATTATTTTTCTGACTTGCTTATATTTTTGTGGGAAACGGGTCATGGAATTTCTGCGTATGTTCCGCTTGGCTCGTGATTGATAGCAAGGTAATTCCACGTTCCCACAATGTGTAAGATGTCATTAAAGCACCACATCTTATACCTCAGTCGGCATTTATTGTTTCACTGTACTGTGCCTTGTGTTTCTTTTCACGTGCTACCTTTCCATGTGGTCTGATAGTCCCGTCAGTAGCCGGCTTTTTAGTCGCGGTTTGTCTAATAAATTCCAGATTCTGGCTAGAATATGTAATTGTGTGTTTATTCTGCATTTAGGTGTGAAGAATGCCGATGAGGCCGAGTTGAGGCAAGTGGCTTCAGAGCCGGTGGATTCCAATGTCTACAACGTCAACGACTTCCATCTGCTCAGCAAACTGGTGGCCCGACTGGTCCACGTTCTGTGTGGGAGAATAGAGGACCGCGGAATCATAAAGCGTAAAGTAGCACTCAATGACGTTGACACAATCTGTGAAGCCACAGGAACAGTTGTAGTTTTGAATGAGTGGTCTATACGCAGACTACAAGAGAACACTGTACACATGTTTTTTGGTCTGTGTGCTCGAATGCATCTTGCTCGCCCTACTGTGAGCGCCCATTAACCTGCTGTTGGAATCTTCAAGGGAAACAATGTTGACCAAATTTATGCCGGACAAACTTTTCATTGCAAAAATTTTCATTTTAAACACATGCAGTATAACTGTCTGCATGGCTGGAATTTTCTTTCTTTTGGTATTTTCGGAGACGCAGGTAGTTAAAAACGGGTGTTTGCGGAGTTGTGGGAGTGAACGTAGCCGACTTGCTTCGCGGCCAGTCGAAGCAGCTCCTCTTATTTCCTTTACAACTTAACTCAGGAAAGGTGCACGTTCTACATGGCGGAAGCATAAATTGACTCACTGGAGTCCATGCACAAGATTGATGCGTGCAAAGTACGTTTATAAGGAAATGTAAGAGGATTTCCACTTGCGGATGATGTAAAGTTGGCTGATGTGAAGCGGGCACTTGGAAATTGCCTTCCATCCCTGAGCATGCGTCCGTGTGTGACTTGCTTTCAGCTGGTCTAAGGTTTCGTCTACCAATTTCTCCGCTGCACCGAAGGCATGAAATCAAGATGCGCCAGTTTTTACACCCGAGCGAGCGCCTGTATAAAAATAGAGTCCTCAAAGTTGTATAATGCATATTGCAAATACCGGTTGCTGTAACCCACTTGTGTATCTATTTGCTTTGATCTTTTCTACACACACCATCACATCCCTTTTTCGAGAAGGTGAACCAGAGCCTACAGTAGACCCGACCCTATCTTACCCGAGTCCCACTGACCTCCGCTTCTCCGACCTGGGCTCCAGAGAAGTGATGCTACATTGGACCAACCCTGCTAAGCCAGTCCAGCAATACAGGGTGGTCTACCACAGCGCGGAGGGTCAAAGTCCTCAGGAGGTCAGAGACTTTTCCAGTACTTCATCTTTCTTCGTAGCAATGAGCCAATGTGTGGTCCTATATCCTTTTAACCATCACGTGGAACCTTCCTGAGGAAATCTGAAATGATTTCACACAAGTTGACATTTCAGGAAAGTGACTTTTAAAGGGCCCCGCTAAATTGCTGCATCATAGCCAGAACCCAGCAAAGTGGAAGTCTGCCATCAACTCAGTGCCATATTTTCCAAGCATTATTTTCACTTTGAAACTTCTGCTAAACAACGTAGTTTGTTTTTAAGGCCTTCTATGTTCGTTTGGTTTCAGTACAGATTTGATAAGAACGCCTTCTGTGTTCATGCCAATGCGAACATTGTTGTCATGGTTTCAACAATCTTCCGGTTGCGTCTCCGGCAGACTGTAACTTTTTCCCTCTGTCTCCAAGGTGGTGTTGGCTGGCTCGGAATCATCTGTGCTGCTCCAAGGCCTCTCCTCACAGACACTGTATCATGTGTCCATTTTCCCCGTGTATGAGCACAGCGTTGGCCTGGCACTCCGGGGAACTGTCACCACAGGTGAGACTGCCATTTGAATTGGGAGGTTTTTGTGTCGTTGTTACAGTGGCCGACAGGGGCAAACACGCTAAAATCTCAGGAAAGCTGCAAACAAACAAACAACCAAAAAAGATGCAAAAAAAAAAAAAAAAACAACTGCAAAACCAAAATGCTCCAAGTATGAAATGTTGCAAACACAGAATGCACAAACAAAAAACATCAGCATATAAATGCAAAAAAAAAAAAAAAAGAATCCAGACTCAAGAGTGAACTGCTGCGATCACAGCAACAAAGTGGAAGGAAACATTATGAACAACAAAACAAATACATAAAAAAAGAAAATGGCGCTGTGATTGCAGAATTTCTTTCTTTCGGTTGTGTCTTTTTCTGCATTTGTCTGCAAAATAATTTCAAAGAGTAATGTCAATTGTGCATTTTGCTTTCCAAACAAGGCCAGGCAGACAACATCAGGTCCAAAATAGTATGTTCCTAAAGTGTGTCGTTTTCCATTTTCCACATCCCTTATTTTCCTGCCCTGGCCTCCAATCTTTCTCTCAGTGCCACTCTCCATGCCAACCGACCTGGAGGTAACGGCTTCCTCTTATAGCACACTGCGAGTGAGCTGGGGTGCAGCTCCAGGGGCAACCGAGTACTTGATCCTCTACTCAGCACTCAACCACGGAGAGCCGGATGACGCCAAGGAGGTGAGAGCGGCACCTCACTGTTTTTAAAATGTCTTTAGGAGGGACATAGCAATAATAACTGCAATAATTTAACTTTTTCGTGGAATAAAATCACATTCACAGCAGGTGTCCTAGCCGGTCCATCAATATAACCGATTCGCAGTGGGAAAATATTGATATTGTCGCATTGTATTGTTATTACTTGCTGTGATAAACAACAATAACACGATTCATGATTTTTTTTTTTCTAATCTAATGCCCATGTATGCGCAGTTTTGCATTTTATTACAAGTTGGGAGATTATTATTATTATTATTATTATTATTATTTTTTTTTAAACAATCGGTAGCCTCCATGCACTGTTAACATCATGGATGGTGTTGGCCACATATTGTGATGATAAATTGTGAGCTACTCTGTGATTCCCAACCCCATTCAGTGACCAAAAAGATTGTCTTTCACTAACTAGAAATACAGTAAATGAAATCAAATGATGGTAAATGAGTGACACTGTACTGTAATCGTGCTGCTTCAGAATTGAGTCGGGGATCGCGTGTTTTGTAATTGTCGATTTTATTCTAAAATGACTGCAGGAGAAGTTTGGTGCAGAGCAGACAACGTTAGAGCTGGCCGGTTTACATCCTGCAACCGACTACTCAGTCACTCTTTATGCTCTCTATGACGAAGATTCCAGTGATCCGGTCACGGCTGTCGCTACCACATGTGAGCCTGCTCCACACACACTTTTTTTTTTTTGGCTCATTTGTTTTCTTCTTCTGCAGTATTACCCCCACGTCTCTTTATTACGCTGTCTCCTGCTTTTTCTATTCTTGGTCACTCTTACAAAAACTTGCCCTCTGTGCTCTTCCATGATTTCAGTTTTCCGACTGTAATACCTCTTCAACAAAAGTCGCAGGCATAGTTTGCATTGGAATTGACTTACAAGTGTTTAGATAAAAGCTCTTTTAGTGGGACTGATGAAAGTAATTGCATCACTTTTGTTCACATCCTTTTTGGCCTTCATCCTCCTCTGTTTAGTTCCTCTCCCCTCGCCCGTGAGTGTGAGCTTTCCAGTGGTGACCCACAGTATGCTGAGGGTAAGCTGGGTGCCTGGAGCCGTGGATGTCCCCGCTCACAGAATCACTTACAGCACTAACCATGGCAGTGAAGTCAAGCAGGTAACCTCCTCACAAGCCACCAATTTTTTTTTTAAGTGTAGATAAGGACCATTTGTGTTTTAGTTTGGTGTTTTTTGTTGTTGTTTTGTTTGCCTGAAGGCTGGGCTGGATGGTGAAGTTTGGGTGAGCCCATCTGTCTCACAGTAAAAAGACTGAGGGTTTGAATTTCTGCTCCTTTCTGGAGTTTGCATTTTCTCCCCATGCTTGTGTGGGTTTTTTGTGGGTGCTCCGGCTTCATCCCACATCCCCGAAAATGTACAAGTTAGGTTCAAGGCTGTATTTACACTACGAGTCCAAGTGCCCAATTCTGATTTAATATCTACGTCATATTTATTTTTTGTCTGTTTTACAGACATTTAGTTGTTTATGCTTGTGCTGTTGTTTTAATTAATTGCAACATCTATTTTGGCGAGGTGGGGTTTTCCCATTCGTATGTTTCTACTGCATTGGTAGATATTTGTTAAATCACATTTTTTTTCCAATTTGGAAGATGCCCGATTCCAGTCCAATCATATCCTGTTCTGTATGGGGTTTTTTTTCTCTTTGCAAAGCAATGACATGTACACATGGGAACAAAAGATCTCAGTTGTGTAAATGCAGCCTAATTTGTGATTGTACAAATGGTGATTTGTTGAAAACGTGCCTTGCAATTGACTGACAACCAGTCCAGGTTTTACCCCAATACCTCCTGCAGGTGTTTTGTCTTGTGTAAATATTTTCGATGTAGTAGTTCATAGGTGTCAAAGTCAGGTCCTGGAGGGCGGCTGTCCTGCATGTTTTCCAAGTCTCCCTGTTGCAACACACCTGATTCAAATGAACAGGTTCAATATCAGGCTTCCGCAGAGCTTGCTGATGATCTGATCATTTGAATCAGGTGTGTTGCAACAGGGAGACTTGGAAAACATGCAGGACAGCGGCCCTCCAGAACCTGAGTTTGACACCTATATAGTAGTTGATGGTCCATGGTTGCTCCGGCAACAACAGAGGCACTCTTACCCTTATTATAAACCAGTTTTGCATTCAAGTTTTTATTAATAATAATAATCATAATAATAATAATAATAATAATAATAATAATAATAATAATAATATTTATCTCCAGATGGAGGTTACCGGACAGAGCTCAGTGCTGGTGCAGAGTCTGGCCTCTCTGTCTCCGTATCTGGTATCAGTCCAGTCTCGCTACCCACAAGGCCTTTCTGCAGCCCTCACCAGTAACATTACCACATGTAAGAGACTTGTACCTTTCATCTGGCCTGCAGCAAATAACTTGAATTTATCTCCCTGGCAGTGAAAGTACCCTCCCCTTCAGACTTAAGGGTGACCAATTTTTCCGGTAGTGAAATCACAGTACGTTGGGAGGCTGCTGCTGATGATGTCATCTCCTACCTCATCAAGTGGATCTCCCTCGGGGGAGGAAACCTGAGACAGGTAGGGACTTCTGGACTGATCGTTCACAACTTTCAAAATAGAGTGACATGCAGTGTAAGTTGGGTTTATAAATTAATGTGTTGTGTAGTTGAAAGTGAGTGGAGAGAGTGAAGGGGTCATCCTGGAAGGGGTGGAGGACAACACAGAATACCAAATCTCTCTGTCTGCACTATATGGAGATGGAGCTCAAAGTGAAGCTGTGGCTATACGCTATAGCACACGTGAGTCACTTGTAGTCACTACATGTAGCGCAGTTCACACACAAAACTCATTTTCCTTCATCTCTCTGTCAGCAGAAATTTAGTGTGAGGGCAGTAAATTGGACCCGCTGTTTTGTAACAGGTGGCGGAAGTGAAAAAGTAAAAAACATTTACTGTACTTGATTGTTTCATTTCTTACTTGCTGGGTGGACAGGCGCTTTCAGAGGCTCATCAGTTTCACTACAGGGCTACCCTGAATATTCACGGCTTTCATGATTTTTGAGGGGCAATCCTATTCACGATTATTCACAACCAGCTGGTATTTACTGGACAATTCATTGAAAACTAAATTTTCCTCAATGTGTCCTATTTCAGCCTTGTATTCGGCATTTCTTTGAGCTATACAATATAACTCTTTAAATGCCGTTGATGATGAACTGCCCTCATCAGGAATGCTAACAAGGAGTGCCAGCCTTCATCTGTCATCAACTACATAGTTTAATTATTAGCTGGGAAATAAAAAACAAAAAACAAAATGGTAACTATGGCTAGCAGACGGCAGCATTGGATTTCTTTTGGATGAGCTCACCATGTGTCACAACAATGTGTAAGCTCCTAAAACATGGCAGACCCTTAGAAATGCGACCGTTACAAACAGCTCGTGATTGATCAAAGTGTTTGCATGTCAAGTCTACTACAAAAAATATGATAAAAGAAAGTACAGAGATTATTTAATTTTAGAAGTAGAAGTGATGACATAATGTACGTACATACACACACACACACAGATGCATGGCACGCACACACTACTAAATACTACTATTAAATAGTGTGCAAATTGTTTGTAGTGTATTAAATGTGAAATTGTTGCACCGGCGATTCATTGTAAATACATTATTTTGCCAAGAAAAGCACATTTCCATTGTTCAGATGTTTGAGGCATCACGGAAGCAAATATTATTAGCATTCTCTTTTCACAAAAAGCTTGTTTTGTGCATTTTTTTTTTGTCTAAAATAGGTGATTTGTGTAAAAGCAACCCATCTTTTGTTTAAAAAAAATTGTGTCATGAGAGAAGAGTGAGGTATCTTTCATTTGGTAGTGTCTGTGTTTATGTAGTCATAAAATACAATATTCTGTGAGCCTTTTAAGATTAATCAGAATGTTCTGCATTGGCCGCCATTCAAGAATTTCTATTTTCTGAAAATTGCTAGCATTGAAAGCCTTAATTAATTACCTGCGCTATTCATAATGTCGCTTCTTTGCTTGCTGTCTCTCTAGTGTCTGGTGGGGGACCATCCAGCGTGTCCGTCTCCGACGAGACGCCGGTCAGCATGATGGTCAGCTGGGTTCCCCCCAATGCTCATGTCTTGCAATATCGTGTCTCTTACAGTGCACTGACAGGAGCTGAGAACCAGGACAACTCTGTAAGTGCCAGCTCACATCACATCACCTTTTCTTGACTTACACAGTGGACCTGAGAGGTGCGTTGTTGTGTTCAGGTGTTAGTTCCAGGTGGTGAAAAGCATGTGGTGCTGGACTCATTACAACCAGACACACGATACAGCATCCTGGTCACGGCTGAATACCGCAACAAAGAAGGAGGCAGTGGTTCAGCACAGGGCAAAACCAGTAAGTCTAACACACACTAGGGTTTATACGTAGGAGATTTGTACATCAAGTCATGATAGCTTTGGTTTTGCAGTTAATAAGTGAGATTGAATACAAAAATTGGAAGTCTTTTTTTTCCATTTAAGAAATCTATCCCTCCATCCATCCTTTCATATGATAGAGTCCGTTGAAATAACTGGATTCGGTGACATGTTGTTGTTGACATTTTAGCATTCTTCGTTGTCCTAAAAGTATTTTTTTAATGCATTGTTTCTATTAAAATATCAAAAAAATCTTCAGCACAAAGTCTTTACTGACCAAAACGTCTCAGATTCACTTCAGAGATTTTATTCCTTGGGTGTAACAAGAAGTTAATAGTTAAGTTAATTATGGCAACAACAAAAAAAAAACACTTGGGACCAAATTATAAACTTGAATATACTGTTAAGCTCATCAGATATCGTTATCTTCATACTTCTTTGCACCATTTCTTTATTTTTGCTTTATTGAATATCTGATAATTGACGATATTGATTCTCTCTTTCTCCCTTGCTTTCTCTATTTTGGCAGCCAGTCTCCGAGTAAGCAGTGTGAGTGTTGTGCGGTCAGACCACTCCAGTATCTGCGTGTCTTGGAGACCCCTGTCAGTTGTCGATGGCTACCGTATTGTTATTCAGTCGGTCAAAGGTAATTTTCGGTGGCATTGTATCGCTTAGTATCATGCCTCAAAGTCTTCATAAATGTGATGAACTCAGTTCTCGCGCATGTTTCTCGAGTGCAGAAAAAGTGTCAGTGGAGGAGAGAGTGGACGAGTTGAGCAGCACTCATTGTTTCACTGGGCTCCAAGCGGAGACGCTGTACCGCATCAGTGTGCACTCCAATCTGGGATCAGCAGAGGGTGCTGCCGTCTCCATTCTGCATCCAACAGGTCTGAGGTGATCGCACTTAACACCTACCGTAGCTCTTGCGTGTGTTCTTCATGATACCGGCGCACTTCTGTTATTTGGACATTGACTGTAATAAGAACAATAGAAGCTGTAGTAATTCCGCTCTCAACCTAAAACCTCTACGTTGATGCATCCTGAAATGCTCATGCAACATGTCTGTGAAAGACAGACACAAAATTTAGGATTACCTCTCATACAATACACTCCTTAGGATTTATTCGAGGGCGCTCGGGCCCGACCAATTTGGATTTATTTTTTTAGGCTGTTTCCAATATTTAATACTTACAACAATAAGGATATAAACAGGTCCAACATTTGACTGCTTTGTCTTTTTAGGATTTGTTTAACTTTAAAACAGGGACAAAAATGGATTTTTAGGGAGGGCGGGGGGGGGGGAGCAATGTTTGAATGTCATTAACTTTGTCTTATGTTGTAATGTGTCAAAGTGTGTAAAAAATAACAACAGTAA
>CAAKHF010010960.1:0-24382 GCA_901007745.1 Hippocampus kuda
GTGTGTGAGGCCTGCCTGCAGGAGTCTGTGTAGGTGTTCGCTCTCTGAAGTCAAGCCATCAATCAGTGTGTCACGCTCGTCCACTTCTTGCTGCAAAGCGAGTTGTTCCTCCTGTCTGGCCTGCTGGGTCATGTCCAGAACCTTCCGCAGTGATGCAGCTTGCTCTGAAACACACACATATTTAATAATAAATGTAATTTATATATATATATATATATATATATATATATATATATATATATATATATATATATATATAAAAAGCACGTATTACCCAGTCGATAGAGAGAGATCTGACAACAATTGACATGATTGTTATGAGGGTTCAAACATTTGAGAACCCCTGATTTCCGCACCTTTGAGTGCTTCGTTGTTCTCACATGCTTGCTGGGCATCTCTGCGGCTCACAGTCACCTGGTACTGAAGCTCTGCCCTCTTAGCTTCCCCATCCTCCACGGAGGCCCGGAGGCGGGTAAGTTCCGCCTCCAACATGCACAGCTGTAAAACAAACAAACACCCACATAGAGTTGATGCCAGCGTCGGCTACATGATGATTTTGCAGAGGATGTGCTCTGACCTGCTGGTTGTGTGTGGACATCATCTCCAGCTTTTCCTTCTCCAGCTGGTGGAGCCTCCTCCTTCCCGTCAGCTCGTTGTCAAAAAACGGTTTGACAATGTCCCCCACTCGTTCCTCCTCAGCCACATCCCCCCCTGGCTGCTGGGGGGCATAATGCCTGGGGCTGCTGGGGAGAAAACCAAACAAATAATGTGACGTGACCACGTGACTGAGGTGCATTTGACGTCACCTTGATGCCCTGCCAGCGTTCAGCATTTCTTATGCTTTCTCAACTCCCTGGCCAGATGCCTCTTTGGCTCCTTTGACTTGTCCTGCATTATGGCTATTCGGATGTCAGCGGCACCACCCTGAAGAATAGTTCCAAAACGTTGTTCGTGGCAGCAAGAAGAAGGAAAATAAAAGACTAACTTGCTGTTACATCGGCAGTGAGGGACGTCCGCGTTGTGTGAGGATGCTGTTTGGTTGTCTTGACAGCAGGGCAACAGCAAAAACAAATGGGCTCACCCACTGAATTGTATCTTTGGACAATAGGGGAAGTTCTCTTTTCGGCAATTTAATTCACAACAAAAGGCACTGCTTTGGACGCCAACTCGATATTTTCTTTTTAGTAGCGACAGCTGGCGGAAGCCACAGCAAACATCTTTTTTCTACACTACAAACACAGCGCCGAATGCCAAGCATGTAATGTTCACAACGTATGTAATAATTGAATGTGAAGGCGGATTCCGCAGTCCTAAATAAATGGAAGATTTTTAAATAAAACAAATTCGTGTTAGACTACTATGCTAAACCACGCGGATTCGTGAAACGTACAATATAAGCATTTTTTAAAAACTTACTGCTGCATTCCGGCGACGCGGTTTGAATCAGACGCCATGTTTGTCCTTACGTCATTTCCGCATAAAGCCCTGATTGGTTTACTTTCCGCTTCAACTTATTTTTACTATAGAGTACTTTAAAAAAATCAATTAATCAATAAATATAGCATAGATCAAGTAGGCTGATTCAGATTTAAAGTAATTAAAATACATATTTCCCACACAGGAAGCCTTTTTCTATCTGCAGGTTTTTTGAGGGCTTTCATTCATTCTTTATAAGATTCCATGTACTGTATACATTTTTGTATGACGTATATGTGATGTAAACAAAGTGTACAAACACAGGTTGACACCATAGCCATCTGTGCCATCTTTTTGATTCGACAAAAAAAAAACGAGAACTTTCCATTCACTTATGTTTGACAAATGCATCCATGAAAAAGCAGTCCTACAAAACATGAAACAATGTCACATATGTACAAGCATCATCATCATCATCATCATTATTATTGTTAGAGGCAAAATGCTGAAGAGACGACGGCTCATGTGCAAAACATCTCTCCACACGTCACTCACAACGTAGATCCATTTACAAGCAACACAACAAAACCGAGAAACGTGGACTTGAGCACAGAGAAGACTTTTCAGCACCAAGAAAACGCACAAAAAAATAATAATCCTTCTACTTACCGACTTCTTTTGTTTTGCATGAATTTTCCACATGGCCTTTCATAGATTTGGACATCACTAATTTTTTTTTTTTAAACAGTCACCTACTTGGTGTCCTTATGTTTTGATGGAACAAAGATGCCATATTTTTTGTTTCACACAATACAACATATACACACAGTGGCATGGCAAACCTGTTCTGTGCGATGGAAGATACATTCTTACACATACATAGCCACTTTTAATGTACAGTGTTCCCCTGCATAGTCACAATTTGATAATAAACCTGTTCACTGTTTTTTTTTCTTTTAAACATGTCCTCCATTATTTAAAATACTTATCCCATCTTCATTTAGTTAGTCCATAACAGAAAAGTAGTGCTTTGCCACCATCCTGGGGCATCTGTAAGCAATTACAAACCTTTTTGGGGCGTTGTCAACTCACACATTAGCAGGGGAACACTGTAGTACTTAAAATCTCACAATAAGGGTCCCGGTTGTGATAAGGGAAAGCATAAGGAATGTGACGGTTCGTCTGGATTGCATAAAGCGCAACGTGTGTGCATGTGTAGGAGGGGCAAAGGTCAAGCCGAGGTGCCCACTGGACAACCGCTGCCATCTAGGAGGGGGGCTTGTTGTAACCGAATAGTCCGACAGGAAGGTATTTGACGTGAGTAGGCCACTGGGCGGCCAACTGGAAGAACTTGACGTCATTCCACTCGACACCGTCGACAGACACTGATGGGCAATAGAAGAAAAAGTTGGCATGCAAAATAGTGATGTTCAAAGTACATGATACACTGCTTGTTATGATTACCTTTTAGGATGGTCTGCTGCTGCTTGGCCGAGCAGATGAGGCGACTGATGCCTTCGATCACCTGACTCTTGGAGTCCACCTCCTTCTCTTTCGGTTTCTTTCCCAGGAAGATGGTGGCCACTGGGAACAACAGACACAACATGAGCAGAATAAAACCAAAGACGACAGGAATCTTTTGACTTTGCTCACACCTTTCTTGTTCTTTTCCTTGGTCACCACCGTCATGGCCATTGTACTGAATTGAATGCCGTGAGGCTCGCCTCCACCGCCGGCGCCCCCACCCGGCAGCCTGCTGACCTGCAGTGAGCGAAAGGCACTCTTCAGCGTGTTCTTGCAGGCCGTGTCGCGTCGCTCGCCTTCTCGCCTCTTCTCGGCCAGCGACGCCAGCCAGTAGTCCACCTGCAGGCCAATGGCGTCCACGCCATGTGACATGCCGGGGCTCCTGGGAGCAAGCGGTCGCTTGTTAGCATGTTTGTGCAGCAGCAGGCATGGACGTGGTCTTACGCTAAGATTCTTACCCCTGGACGGCGACGCTTCCCATGGATGGGGACGAAGGGGGAGTGGCCACTTCTTTGATCATCCCTGCGGGGGAGCCGTGGGATGGCGGGGACGAGGAAGGGACGGCCAAGCTCACAGCAACTCCCTCCTCTGTGTCGCCTTAACAACCATAATAAATAAATAAATAAATCACGTGAGATTACAACATCATCAAAAGGGGGCCATCCTAGTGTTTTTACTCACCAGCCAACAAGGGTCCGGACTCGATCACGCCCACCTTGACCACCTGCAAAGCAGGAAGTGATGTCAGTCAAAGGGCTAGCCTCTGTGTGCCAGAGGGCAAAAAAAATGAGCAAGCGCTTACACCGATGAAAGGAATAAACTTCTGGTAGGATTCTTCCTCTCGCCTGCAGAGAGACATCAGCCATAACTGAGCACACAGGAAGTGACGCCGGTGGCGGGTGGGCACGTTACTCACATCCTGTGTTTGCAGGTCAACATGGCCTCAGCGATGGGAAGTTGGTGCGTGAGCGTGGCGCCGCTGATGTACTGAGCGATTCTTCCCGCCACATCCAGTTGATCTGGACGTACATGGGACTCATGAGTAAGTCTCAAGGCTTTACCTTCAGGGGTTCTCATAGTTTGGGAATTTTCATTATCGTACCGTATCGTAAATCTAGCTAGTTTTAATACGTTGACAGAGTGTGTGGTTTTTTTTGTTTTGTTAGCTTAGTTTTATTTTCTTCAAAAATGATTTATTTTGTGTATTTATTTATTTATCCCGATATGAACTACTGTAAAGCAGGAGAGTTGTTACCTAGCGTCGCATTTTGGGCTTAGTCAAGTCATTAAAGTCAAGTCATAAAAGTCATCAAAGCAGAGAAGCCATTTGCCGCGCACGGGCGGCTGTTGCCTAGTAGAGCTTTTTTATTGGCTGCTGCTAGATGATGTCGCTTCTTGGTGACATGCAGTAAAAGGACCACAACTGGTTTGACCTTCTTTCCTTCCGGCCATGCTGCAATACCCAAAAAAATACATTTAAAATCACAGTATCAAGTATCAAGTACAACTTTATTCTCAAACGTGCTGCATGTGAGCACAGATGAAATTTCCTCCCTCTTAAACAGACAACAAGAGGAGCCGCTGCGGGTGCCCGCGCCGCCATCAAAAGAACACTTAATATAAAAAAATCAACCCCAAAGACTCATGTATTGAATTAATTGCAAAAGACAAAAATGAAGGATATTTTCACTCTAATTATATACCGGTAGTAGATTTTCAGAAGTTTTCTCAACCTATAATGTTGTTTCAGTTTTGTTGAAAGTATATATTTTTTAAATTATATTTCATGAACTAAAATGTTTTCAATTCAATTCAATTCAATTCAAGTTTCAGTGGCCAAAATCAAGCTAACCAAAGTAGGTTATACAATCTTGCTCAGTCACATGATATATTTGCACTCAGTATCTGTATTTCATTATCTGTACTAACACACACATGTGGTATGGACAACACAGACGCCATATTGATGACATCACTGGAGAGGCATTACCTGTGGGAGGAGGCTCGGTACGACTGAAGACATCTCGCCAAGCGCCATCCAGGAAGGAGGAGCTGTAGCGGTTGTCCAGGGCGCCCAGATGCTTGGCGACGGGATGGGAGCCTGAGGAGGGAATGCAAAGATCTCATAAGATGTGGTGGGCGGAGCTTATCAAGCACCAGCGTTGCGGCATACCCAGAGGAACCACCAGAAAGCGCATGTGGTTGAGCCAGTCGGATGTTTTGTTGGCCAGCTGAGTCACGAAGAATTGCAAGATTGCAGCCAGGTAACTCTGGCTGCCCACAGCTGCCACCTTCACTGCGCGTGGCATGGAAGCGTTACAGTTGCAGCTGCGTGGATCAACACAAATAAAAACCTTGACCCTTTGACTTTCTTTTCCAAGTCATATCCACGATGTGTAGTGCCACACAAGTGCTCACAACTTTTGGATGCGCGCGAGAATGGCGGCCAGGACGGCCTGGATCTCCGCTGGCGAGCAGGTGGACACCACCGGCTGCTTGTGCACCTGCAGCTGCTCCAGTACGTACTGACACACACGGAGGAAACACACGTGCACGCACACACTCAGATGACAATGTGGGCGCAGACGCATCGGTGGACGGCAGCGTGGGCCAGGCCTACCTGCCCCTGCCAGTCTCCGCCATTGACCAGGATGAGGCTTTCCGGGAGGGCCGAGTCAGCCAACAGGATGTGGTTGAGCTGGTCGTACATGGCCTTCCTCAGCACCTACGCGCACAGGTGAGCGCTTGCTTTATAGGGCACAGACAAGCGGGGCGGTAACGAGCAACCATGTTTACCGGCGTGCCGTGTCCTAGCTCGGGCGACCTTTCCGAGTCCGAGCTGTTGGCACGCTCACTCGGCGCTTTGGACTTGATGGGGGTGCTGCCGCTGCGCTTCTGCCTGGAGGGGGTGTGGCCTCCGTCCAACCTGCATATCAACAAACTGTTTCTTAGTGTTGGTCAACAATAGGTGCCGGGTCACAGAATGTGATCGAGTACTAGGCATCTACTCTTGACGCTTCACACATTCAAATGACGGCAGTAGAGATGAATTCTAAAAATCATCATTCAAGCTAAATTACCCTTTTTGTCCTTAATCACATTGGAAGGGTTTCTTTACTATGAGCAGTGTTGCCCCAGTTACCTTGAAAAAGTAACTCAGTTACCTTCCTAATGACTGACTTTAAAATTTTGCTACATTACTGACAACTTGGTTTAAAAAGTAACAAAGTTAGATTACAGATTATTTTTACTTAATTACAACAGATGACGACAACACCTGTTTGAAATAAAATTGTCAACCAGTTCTGCCATTACTTACCTCTTAAGTACATTTTTAACAGTGATGTGTAAGAATCAAATTTCTTTTTAAATTAAAAATAAAAAAAGACGGTAGTCGATTGGTTAGCGCATCCACCTCACAGTGCAGAGGTCTGTAGTTTGATTCCATGCTCTGGCCTTCCTGTGTGGAGTTTGCATGTTGTCCCTGTGCCTGCGTGGGTTTTCTTCGGGTACTCCGGTTTCCTCCCACATTCCAAAAAACATGTGCAGCAGGTTAACTGAACACTCTAAATTGTCCTTAGGTGTGACTGTTGAGTGTGAATGGTTGTTCGATACTGTATGTGCCCTGAGATTAGCTAACAAAGAGTTCAGGTTGGGATACGCTCCAGCACACCTGGGACAGCGACTCGGAAAATGGATGGATGGATAAAATGAAGACAACCTTTTTTTTTTTTTTAACTTAACTCATTCACTCCCAAAGACGTTTTTAAACGTCTTTTCAGACTTGGTCTAGAATTGGCTGGTACTGAATGAGTTAACATAAGCAATTATTTTTATTTTCTAAAAAATGAGCCTTGATGTATTCCACTTCACATAATCAGCTACTTGGTTTAAAAAATAAAGTCTTTCTAGACTTTACTTAACGTAAATAGCTTTTAAAGGCAGTCTGTTTTGGCCTGACCTATTAACTGTGAATATTCCTATGACGTACTTTTATAATGTACATTTCTTTATAAATATAATGATTATTTTTGGGGACGTCATACAGTCACAAAGCCTTGTGGGACTTTCTCTTTATGTTCATGTTTTAGTTGGAGGTTTTGTTTTGTTTTTTTTGGACACACGGTTCATGTTTTGAAGCTACACTTTGTCAACAGCACAGAGTGAGGAGTGTAACGTATTATTTTCTTTAGCTGACACAAACTCAAAATACTGACTGGAATTGCATCTTGAAAACATGAATTCTCTCTCCTTCCTCCATTGTTACTTCACATGTGATCAAACCAAGAGTCAGTTAACAAGACTACAACCAAATAGTCAAAGTTGAGAGGTGACAGTAAGTTTCTGTGAACTAATTATCATTGTCAATTGCTACACAGTAACAAATTATAATCTTGCAAAGTAATTGAAGTCAGATTATTTAATTGAGAAAAGTAATCATTTAGATTAGTCATTACTGCAACAAAATGTAATAGAGTAACATGTTACTTTCTCACGCCGTACCAGCATCACCGACGATGAGAATAGTTGAGCTTTAGCCACCAGGAAGTAAGTGTAACCGGATGGTGAAAAGGTATGTTAGGCTGGACAGTGCAACAAAAGTGGCCCAATGCAACCATGGTGGCCTTCTGGTTACCGTGGCGATGGCGCCGGTTGGCTTTCACTTTTGCCACTCTTCATGGGCGTACGAGGTTTCTCCGGCACGGACACCGTGATGCAGGGCGCGGTGTCGGCGAGCAGCTCCTGATCTGCCCCTTCCTGCGTGCGCACACGTGAAACACCCAAGGCTTAAGTGAGCTCAGGACCAGCTGTATTTAGGGCCATGCACCCACTAAGGGAGGCCCAAGAGCAATTAACAGTCTACAGAGCCTGAAGTATTGCGAAACAACGCAAAAAAAAAAAAAAAAAAAGGATTATTACGCCACATGATAAACACACGGAAACCCTCATGAGGAACTTCGTACCAGCGTCTCGCTCTCTGAAAGCGCCTCGTCCAGGGTGCGGCTGTGGGATGTTTTCATTTTCTCCGTAGGAAGTTGCTCTCCCTGTTGACAGAACAGTGCTCATCATGTGACAGGCACACAAACCTCAAAAAAGAGCCTCAGTCTGAAGACCTGCAAGCTAACGTACCGGGCTCAGAGTATCCCGACCCAAACTGCCTTTGCTGTTCAGACTTCCGATCTCTGTCTGGGAGCTAGACTGAGACATCCCCTCAAAGAAGGGCCTGCACACAAAGAGCATTTAACACTGTCCCCTTGTGGCTATGGGTACACTATTTGCATTACAATCATGTTTCTAATACGACCCTCGAAAATAAATCGTGCAGATGCAGAGATGTTTTGTGTTTGTAACAACTTAAGAATCCCCCTACGAGCTTAGGGCTTACATAAGTGAACACACCATTGACAGGTCAAGACTTAGCATCGATAGCCATGGTGTTAGAACCCTTTAAACAGATATTTGTACGACGCATATTGTTTGTCCTCTGTAAAAGTACAGCAACCGACTGAGTCACTTATAGAAGTTGTATTTTTCATGTGTTTCCATGACTGCAGAATACTGCCCCTAATGGCCACTGTGGGCATAACAGAAGGAGCAGCATGAATTGAATTGAAGAATTTAATCAAGAGGCACAAACTGTTTAATTCTTTACATTCTATTTAATTGTCATTACGCTGTTTTTTTTATCAAATAAAATACTAGACAATGCTATTTTTCTTATTTAAAAAAAAAAAAAACTTTTTATGCTGGGGTTAATTACTCTAGTAGTCCAACAGAGGAGCTGTTACCTGAGTTTGGGTTTGGGCGTGCTCATGATGCTGTCGGTCTCCTCCATGTCGGGCCCGCTGTCGCTCGGGTTGTACATCTCCAGGCTATCGTAGAGCTCATCCAGGTCCTCCTCCACTTCCTGGATCTGCTCCCTGGACACGTGCTCCAGACCGAAGCCCACCTGGGCGCGACAGCGAGGGGACACGGGTGAGGCATAGACCGCGACGCCCCCTCCCCGGCATCCAGACGTACCTCATCGGTGACTTTGAACCTCTTCAGCAAGGCCACAAACTTCTGCTTGATGTTTGGCTGCTGCAAGCCACGATGCAGACAATGATGAAGAAAATGAGAAGGATCGAAATGACCGGTTGATGTGTATGGCGTGCAAGAGCTCACCCTGGTGATGGCGGCGTTGGACGTCAGCTTCCGCCGGGGCTTCTTCTTCCTTACTTCCTCATCTTCATCGTACAGGTACTTAAAAAGAGAACGGGTTGGCAAACGTCGATGAAAGCTAAAAGATGCTCAACCAAGCTGACAGGCAAAACAAGGAAGTGCTTCCCAAAGGTTTGAGAATCAAGACGTGTCGCCTACTTGTCCGTGGATGGGATCGTCGCTGCCCTCTTGCTCGGATGAGTAGCTCTCCTCTTCCTCCTCGGAGTAGTTGTCTATGTCTGGAGATCGGTCTGGACAGAAAAAGACTTAACTGGAAAAACGGTTGCTAGGGTAGTCTTAAAAAGTT
The DNA here is from genome assembly GCA_901007745.1 of Hippocampus kuda. NCBI lineage: Eukaryota > Metazoa > Chordata > Actinopteri > Syngnathiformes > Syngnathidae > Hippocampus > Hippocampus kuda. Next base: position 9,449 of record CAAKHF010010960.1, read on the forward strand.
GTCAAATCTAGCAATATAAAGTTGGAATCAATGGACATTATGGAGGCTGTACCCGACATCTTGGCCTTGGGTCCCTCGTGGTCGATGGGCTGGCTGGACAACGAGTAGACGCGCATCTCGGCCACGGGTAGCGAGGCGTCCTTCAGCTGGCTGTGGAGGCCCAGAACCTGAGCACCCTCGCTCGGGTGCTGCATCACCTGGAAGAGGAGACATGCGGTCCCGTTTTTTTCACGTGCTTGCAAACTAGCGGCGGCAATGTCGACATGCCTCAGCCATGTTGATGAGGCCCAGGGCGAGCGTCTTGTAGCCCAGGATGGTCCTGTTCTTGTAGCGCTTACGGCGCTGCAGCATGATCTGCAGCTTGTTGGCGTCCCTCTTCAGGAAGTGAGGGTACTGCACAAACAGCAAGGGCGGCTGAGCTAACGGCGTTTTGGAAAGCAGTGACTTTGGGCAAGAAGACGAATTGGAGGACGCAAACAGGCAAACACTCACATTCACATTTCAGGATAATGACGGGTTTTCTCAAGTACCCCAGTTCTTGAGGACTGGTGTGCGTACGCGAGAGCCAGTGTGATGTTTACCTGCAGAGAGAAGGTGAGCTGCAGGTCGGTCTCCGTCAGGCCGGCCGAAGACAGAAGGATCTCGTTGGAGCGGAGTATCCGCTTGGAACCCTGAACACAACCGGCGGGTGAAAAGGTGAAAAGTCCTGCGAGAATTTTCCCTCATCTATTTAGCTTTAATGCTCGCTGTACGATACTAACATTAACTGCCAGAAGACTGTAAATTAATTCTCAGTTGAACTATTTAACGGACGCCTGAAAATAATCGAGTACAAGGCCGTGGAGCCTTTTCTGCTTGTTGCGGATGAAGGTCTGCACAGTCCAAAATAATTCCTGTTCTTATTGACGAAGACCATACTATCTTTGACCCTCCCACACACCAAGAAGGGGACGGGGGTAAGAATTGGCCAAACATAACAATGTGTGCCTCCACAGTCTTAACCGGACTCAACTAGTATGTGTGCCAAAACGTGCCATAGATAGGGAAGACCAAGTAAAAGCAAGTAGCAGGGTCACAGCGATATACTCAAGGCCTAGCTCAAGTCACCTATCTAATTATGTATGCCCGAAAGGCTTAATCTAATACGGGGAAAGAAACGAGTGTTCACACGCCCACATGTGACCTGAGAGCGCTCACCTGCAGTTTGACGGCGACGACCACCGAGGTGAGGTCTTTGTCCAGCTCCTTGAGAAGGACCAGCTTCTTCAGGGTCAAGCTGAAGAGCCTGATGCAGCACACACCGCAAAAGTCAGCTGATCATATGATGTCACAACACAGACATTACAGTAATTCCCGCCACCACGTGCAGGGGAAAAGGGGCAGGGTGATGAAAAATGCATAAATCGTAGCTGATTAACCAGTGGTAACCAATGTGGTGCCCGCGGGCAACAGGAAGGCCCCAAGGACCACCGCAGTAGCCCGCAGGCCTGTGATGGGAGATTATTGTCTCGGAATGTTGTTGAAGTGATTATTTGAAAATGTAAACCCTGGCAAAGATTCCTGAAAATAACGTGTTGCATCTGGCATTTATTTGTTTCCACATTATTGAGAAATTATTGAGAACATGATCAGTGTCTTTGCATGATTCATAATGAATTGCCCATTGCATTAATCACTACCCAAGAAGTAGCTCTCGGGTTTCAAAAACCTACACATATGGTGAGGATTCTCTAGAACGTCTACCAACGACCCTGGCTAAACTGAGCTCTTCCCATATCATCGAGGTGAATTACTTCAACACAATACTTTTTAGACACCAATCCACAAATTCTCAAAAACAAGGTGTACTGCTTGTTTAAGATCCTCCCCCCCACGAGTGAAATTAAGACATGCTTCGTTACAAGAGAAACCATTTTTTTCATGCTTGAAAATGCATGACATTTTTTAGACACAGTAGGCAGTAAGAAAGAAAATTGGCCTGACAATTGCAGTTAAAAATTAACCCCACTAAGGGCGACAACAGCTTTCAGCTTTCGAGCTTTGAGAGACCACCTCCACATGTTGTATGGGTATAGGCAAATTTGGAAATAGCGAACCACAAATATGCAGGGGGTTGCTGTATTGCCTATGTTGTTTTGATGTTCCAACTGACATATCATAAGACCACCTTCAGGTCAGAGGCCACTCAGGCCAATGAGAGCTTCTAGTTTCCTGCCAGGGGGGCGACCAATCACACAACATTAGTTCAACATCACTTCCTGGAAAAGCATTCCGAGCGTCTTGATAAACAGGAAGTGGTTGGGGGTGTTGCGACAACACAAGCAAGAAGACCAGACTTTAAAAACAACAGGCTGAAGACAGCCATCTTGGACGCCTCAGTTTTTAAGGGCTGCGTTGCCATGGCAACAGGCTGCAACCAGCAGTTAACACGACCGTGTGTTGCATACACGCCAGGATGAAATTAGTCGTTGCCATATGATGTCATGGACGAAAATACAACGCACGTTAACACCAGAACAGAGCTGCAAGTGATGTTTGTGGTTAGCTGACGCACACGAAGGGATGAGGCAGGTAAACAAAAGGTGACCCCCACGACCACAACGCCACCGTCTCGCTCGATGAGCTCAGCCCGCTTCCCCACCTCGTACCTGGGCACACAGCTGGGCGAAGAACGGTCCACTTCCCAGGTTGCGAATAAGTTCATGTGAACCGGCCGGTTCGATGAGATGCTGACCGGCTTGGAGGGCTGAGGCAGCCCCCCTAAGCCTCGCTCCATGCTGGCGCTCGCAGGAGGCTCTCTCGCCGTCCTCTCCGCTTCCTCCTCCGCGTTTTGCCTTTCCGCACTCAGCAAAGGCGACGTGTGCGCGCGCTAATGGCCGCCAGGTAGCGAGCACGTCGTCGAGTACGTCCAGAAGCACGCAGGAAGCGGAAATCACCGAGAGCGCGCCCCTCTGTGAGACGTACGTGCGTGGGGAACGTGCGCGCCACCGTAGTCGACGTGCCCCAAACGTTCATTGAAGAAAAACGCGTTTTGGAAATGCTAATTCGGTGTTTCTTTTGAGCACTTATACAAAACAGTACACAATGAAACCATTAGCAAAAACGCTTTGAATTTTTAAAAAACAACGGAATGGTCATTTCGTGATTAATTTTGTAAAATTTGCGTCTTCCTGTCATCTGGAGGGCGTGGCCACCCACAAGGAATTTGAACCACTCTCTCTACATTGTGGAGGTGATTAGGAGCCGATTAAAGGAGGTTAACAGATAATCCCAGCAGGGTCACCTTTCATACTAAAACGTGTCAGGTGATGCCAAGTTCATCAAGTGTACACTTGTTTGCAGGCAGGTGGCCAGAGTTGAAGAAGAAACCTCACAGTGTGTGTTTGTACTTGATCCCATTATGCTTATGAGTGGCCCCAGACAGAACACTGAAAAACCATCAGGAAAAACAGCATTGGTTTGATGGGATTTATTTACAAAAAAAAACACAAGAGTTCTCACAATGTACGAAAAAAATCTGAAATAAAATGTCTTCTTGTGAAATAAAATGTCGTGTTTAGAACTTGAACTCTTTGTATTTCTTGGCACCGCCTCGCGTGTCCTGTGGTTGAGCCTTCCTCTTCTTTTGCTGGGGGTCACAAGGGCATTGTGAGGCATGACATCATCAGCATCATCATTAAAATAAAAAGCACAACATAGTAGAGGGATTGCACTTCTCAATGGATCATTTATGTTTGGTAAAGGTGAAGCGGAAGAATGACGGCAGAGTGGCATACTTACAGGGCTAATTTTTTTTGTATTGCACGTTAAAAAACAAAACAACAAAAGAAAATCTATGATCATGGTCGCTATCATGACCATGTGGTTGCGTACCTTCTGTTTGGCGGCGTGCTCAGCCACCATGTCACTGAAGTCCTCCTTCTCCACCTGTGCCTGCTGCTCGCGCACATGTTCCTCGTACTTCTGAGTCATGGCCATCGGGTCCAGCTCCAACTCGTCAGGCGCCAGCGCCACCTCCACGCCGTGAGTGTCACCGATGCCGGCCTTGCGCCCTGCCATGGCCTGACGGCCACAAAAGGCACACGTAAGACCTCCGGAGACAAGTGAAGAAATAAGTTCAAAGTATGCAAATGTGCCCGCTGGCTCACCGCTGACATGTCGTAGATGTGCGTGGAGGCCATCATGGCGGCGCCCACCGGGCCTGTTCGTCTCTCTGGAAGGACGGTGAACAACTGCGGCGTCTCATTGCTGCCAGAAGAATTTGTTCAATTAAGAAAGAGAGAGCGAGAGACAGGGACACCTGATGGAAACATCTCTCACCCGTCCATTGCCTCCTCTATCTTCTTCTTTCTCAGCTCAATGAGTTCAGGGGTCTCCATGCCGGCCGGGACGGACGAGAAGCCTCCTGGTGTGATCAGCCCGCTGGGAAAAAAGAAAAACCAACAATTTGTTCCTTATCCACACTGACATCTTTGTTACAATGAGATTTTTCGAATGTAAATGTAAGGCACAATGTCGCCCCGCCGCTCCCTACCTGTCCGCTGGTGTGAAGAATCCCGTCTCGTCCGGTTTCTCCTCATCGCTCTCCTCCTCCTCCTCTTCTTCTTCAGAAGACTCCTCATCAGAAGGCTCCAGCTCTCCCCACGGCGTTCGGTCTACTTCTTCCTCCTCCGCTTTGGCCTGCCCGCATCAGTCAGCACATTTGAGCGCACGACTCACAGGAGACCCTTCGCGCTGGATGCGGCGCCAACTCACCTGGAAGTCTGCGGAGTTGGTCCCAAACACGTCGCCGTAAAGCGGCTTGCCCATCTCGTCCACGGGGGGCTTGCCCCAGCCGCCGGCATGGTAACCGAATGTGCAGTTCTGAAGGAGAAGGAAGAGGAGGTCAGGTATCTGTACGTCACTTCAGCACGTCACTTTAATTTTTACTCCTACATTTTAAGACATAATACTTTTTACTCACTACTTTTGTCAAAATACACTTTTTTTCCCCAACCCTGCAGATGACGACGTAAGAGCCTAAAATTAAAGCGAGGCGAAGTCAACTGCGGTTCAAATCATGATTGACTTGAGATCTTGCGGTCTTATAAGGCAGGAAAAAAAACGGGGAGAACAGTGACATGGAGGAAAGTGAACCAGGGAAAATAACGATCATCAAACAGATTTGAAGAAGAAAACTATTCCCTGCTGTTCATAATCTCCATAAGTGTTTGATGCTGTCAGCTACAACAATGAAGTGTGTCTTTGTGCAGGCCGAAAAAAACCCAACAGAACACCAGCCTTCAAAAATTATCGTCTGATCTAAAAAAAAAAAAACAAAGCTGTATTTTTTTTCAGTTGTTATAATTAGCTATGGGAACGCGTCTGAAGACAAAATGTGAGCCAACACTGGAAAGTGTTGGCTTTTATTTAACTTCCTCCAAGTATGAGCACTATGAATATCGTTTTTCATGGCAGGATATCAAAATTGGTATTGTCTATATTTGACAGAAACAATTTATTTGTATATTTACTTTCAGTGTATGCGTAGTTTGACAGTAAACTAGGAGTGGCGGCGGTAAACAGCTTGAAACCTCATTTATGAAGAATTCCTCACTGAGCCTATCTGCCAAACTGTTTAGAAGTAACTGTGTGACGCGTGAAATCAGCCGATCAACGGCTCCCATCTCTAAAAACTCGCAAGTCGGGTCACTCGTATCGTAAGGCACCACTGAACAGAGTGCAAATACTTTTGCCCCCTCTGGTAATGCTGCTTGATACCTCCGGAATGGGTGAGTTGAGTCCAGGGATCTTGAGGTTGGGGTATGACGGCGGGGGGCCATACCTCTGCATGGCAATCAGCCACGGGGGAGGAACCTTGTGGGAGTTCTAGGAAAGGAGACAAATGAGACAAATGCCAATGACAGGTGCTCATCATTACCACAGTGAGCCGACGGGTCAGAGACTTACAGGGCCGACCGGCATTCCCAGCGCGATGCGCAGCTCCTCGGAAAGGTCGCCCGGCTTCTTCTCCTTCAGGCGGGTCTCAAACTCTTTACCCTATACGTACGCACAGTCAGCCATGTTGACAGGCAGCACGCAGCACCGATGTCAGTACCTCGTAGTAAAGGTCTCCGTGGATGGTCAGCTTGGGTTTGATCTGCCACTTGAAGAAGGCGTCGTGAAGTTTTTGATAGTCGATGTCAATCTTTCCCATCTTGGGACGAACTTTCTCCCTCATTTTGGTTTTCATGGTTTTGGCGTCCTCCTGCAAGACACAGTACACGTCTGCGTGTCATTCATTCGGTTCATTTTGAGTTGGCAGAAGAAAAAAAAGGTACTGATGTCATTTCAGAAAACAAGTTAAATATAAGATTTGAGCCTACAATTGGATAGTAAAATCTTAAGACTTTTTCGATATTTTGATTTCAACTTCCAGCTAAACACATAAAGCACAAATGACACCCAAATTTGTAAAGCCAGCAATGGTGGTCCGGCCCAGCCTACCTTCTCCTGCAGGGCCTCCCTCATTTCCTGGATGCCAGTCCTCCTGATGAATTCTGGGAGCTGGAACGGTGGCTTCTCAATTCCCCTCTTGCCTTGAAGGTACTTGCGCTTGAAGCACCAATGGCGAGGAACCGGCACTGTGTTCCGGGTGGCCTTCAGGTGCACCAGCAGCTTGGGCTCCTGCGCTGTCACGTCGTGCATCTCTACCACATCTGGGCGAGCTACCAGCTGGGGGGCAGAGCACAGGTTGTGGTCACCGACACGCCTCTGGCTGAAGGTAAGATGGCACGGCTTACCTGCTTGAGCTCAGCCACGGTGAGACGATTCATCCGCCTCAACTTCTTCTTTGACAGCTTGGGAACATCGGGGCGGACTTCCTGTTAAGTTTGGGGCAAAAAAATATATATAATAATAATAATTCTTGATCACATGTCTGAAAATTTAGGGTACTATGTTGTGTATCAGGAGTGATTCTGAACACAGCCAATCTTCATTGTGGAAACAAACCAATGTACGGACATGAAAAGGACAATGGCCCAACCTCATCGCTGTCGTCGCTGTCTTTCCTCTCTAACTCGAAGCCTTTCTTCCTCAGGAAGCCGATTTCCTGCTTTTCCGCCTTTTCGGGCTCTTTCTCCTTCTCCTTCTTCAGATCGTCAGTGAGCTGTAAATCAAATGATTGTTCATTATGTTCTGTTGACGAGAGCCCGGCCAGTTAATCGGTAGCCGATTTTATGGGTCGATATTAGCTCTTTTCAGCATAATCAGCGTGTAGCAAACATAACGGCAATTCGGAGAAAGTTTGGCTAAGTTTCAGCATATGTGTGTCTGTAGAAACTCGTTTCTTGACGGGGGAAACTTTTTTTTTTTTTAAAGAAACAACTTAGTCAATGATTATACGTATTGACATCTGGTTTTTATCATCTGATTAATAGGTCATCAAAAAAAAAGTCTGCCACAAATCGGAATTGGCATCATCTTAATTTAAAAAAAAAACCAAAAAAAAACCATCCCTATTAGTAAACACTTCATTGGACGCCAGACAATCACATGAACTCACCTTGAAAGCCTCAAAGATGCGCTTGAAGATGATGTAGCTGGAGTCGTATATGTCTGGCTCCTCTGTGACATACTCTATCTCCACTTCTGGCTCCTCATCTTTCTCGTTGCTTTCCTCCTTGCCCTCGCCCTGCTCCTTCTTCTCCTGAGCATGCGTGCTCTTGCTCTTCTTCTTGCGGTTCCTGCGCCGGCGGTTCTTCTGAGGGGAAGAACTCAAATTACAGCTTAGCCTAGCAAAGACACTGACCTCTTGAAAGGAAAAAGACTCACATCCTTCTTGGACATGCGGCCTTCGTCGTCTCCCGCCTCCAGCGCTCCTAGCGCAGAGTTGCTGCCACCCATGTGCGCGTCATCTTCTGCTGCTTCTGCAGGTGGAAAACACAAGACTATTTTCAATATAAACCCAGGCAAATAAAGAGCTCTTTCTATTACTGAGCAGCTACAGGATATCAACCTGCAGGGTCCACGTGCTGCTCCTGTCGGATCTCCTTCAGTTGCAGGATCTTCTCCAGGGCCTGAGGGATCTTGGGCCCCCCAATAATGATCTCGTCCCCCTGCCAGGGCTTGAATGGAACATCACACATCACATTATGTCACATGATGCTCCTCAGTTGCTTACTATCAGGCTGCTCACCTCCCTGTTGTCCTCCCCTGGAGGAGGCGGCGGCAATCTATGTCGCTGGGCGGCCAGCATGGCGATGCCGGGCGGCAGCGCCCCATGAGGATCCAAAGCAACTGATGGACACACAGGCAGGCCATTAGGGAATGAAGCGATTCCAAGGTGAACAAGTTCACCTACATACTTTGTACTGCAGTGACGGGGGCCATCGCCCTGCCCACCGGACCGTGCTGCATGTTGACCATGTCGTGGTGACGTTCCTGCTCCAACAGCATAGCGGCCTAAGTTTCAAACAAGTTATATGGCATCACGTCGGCTCTTCAATCACATGTTTGTATCTCCTCCTCTTACCCTGTTTTGCTGCTCCAGAAGGTCATGGTCCTCCATGACACGGGAATCATGCTCCTCCTGCTGCATCATCATGGCCGCCCTCTGCTGAGCCATCTTCAGCTGGTCATCCTGTGACAGGCCTGGAGGCGGCATGCCAGAGCCTTCCATGGACATGTGCATGCCGGGGGGCATCATGCTCATCGATGCGTGCAGCATTCCCCCCATCCCGGGAGGCATCTGGTGTGTAGGTCACATAACAGTGAATAGGCAAGGCAAGACTTCGATGGAAACATTCAGAATTAAGGTGAAAAGTGAACCTGAGAGCCCACTCCATTGTCATCATGAGGTTTTCCCAACAGGATGCCGGTCTGCAGAGGGAAGAGCATCCAAAAACACATGAGCACACATATACAATAAGAGAGCAGCGGACAGAAGCCTCACTGAGTTTACCTGGATCATGTAAGTTTTCAATCTATCAATCAACTCTTCTCTTGGACCTAGGCGGCAAATAAAGACAACATCAAATGCAGAAATGCCAAGAATAAATTTGCGAAACGATAACTAGCTCACGATGCAAACAATAAACAAATAGGCATTGAACTAAGTCAAATTAGTAGGTTGGGTGTTTTTAGGAGTTTAAACATGTTCAACAGATCGTAAATAAGGACAGAAGTCATCTCGTTTTACCACTAAACGGGCTACAAGCTAGCAATCATCGTTAGCATAGCAACATTCAGCTAAACACAGGCGTCGCTACCGGACTTTCTACGGGTTTTTCACGGTCTTTTCTTACCCATTACGGGCGCGCCCAGTTCGGCCAACTTAGCCTGGAGCTGCGAGTGGCTCCAAGAATTCAAGGCCGCGATAGCACTCCCCAAATCGGACGGGTGCGTATCAGCTCCGGGTGGCGCGTCGGAGGCCATGTTGAACTTTCAGCGGATGCAACAATGGCGGCTCGTGTCATGGGGAAAAGCTTCATTGTGACGCAATGCATGACGGGAATGCAAAAGGCGCACTTACCTCTGGGGAATGCAGTCCTACAAAAGCAACGAGTGTACCTTTAGACTTTGCTGTACGTTTTGTAATTGTCACATATTTGTGTCGACAGTACATGTTCTTTCCTCACAGTTTTAACTGTTTTTGTATTGTATTTGAAATACATTTTCTTTTTTTTTTAGTCTTTGTCATACGCATCGATATTATTGTTATCATTATTCAATGATTGTGTAAGAATATACACGAATACGTGTGTGCGGTTCAGTTAATTCTTGAAGTGGTTACATCGGTGAGCTATCGAACTCAAAAGCAAACCCCAAAAAAACACAACTATCCCCTCCTTGCCGCGCATGCGCACGCCATCGACCCGAACGAGCACAGCAGAGGCAGAAGGCGGAGGGGACGGGGACGGAAGTATAGGGGAGAATAAAGGAGCTGAAAGGGAGGAGGAAGAAGGAAAAAGAAGAAAAATAAGGTAGGAGGGCGTTTGCTTCTCGTCTTTATTCACACACGTCCTTGTCTTCAGTGCCGCAAACTAACGAGAGGAAACGTGCACGGGCGCAGGTAACACACGTTCCAATTCTGCACTCTTTCACTCGCAAACCTTTACTTGACTCCAAATACTTCCGCAGCCCTCGCAAGTTTCCAGAACTTTTTTTTTCAACGGCACAAATGTCTCGTCGGGTTGCGTGGGTGGGGAACGTCGTCACGTGACCATGTCTGGGTGCAGCTGCTATTTCGTGTCCCGCACAGCCGTTGACAGCCGGATGCAAGGTCACGCCCACCACCAGTAGTCAAAGTTGACCTCTGACCTTTTATCTCTGCAGCTCTGTCGACATGCTTTCTATTTGTTGACACATCATGAGTGTAATACAACACTGAATATTACAATCACTTGTGAGTGTCTGAGATGAACCAGGAAGCCTTCATTCTTTGCATAGTCATGCAGGGCGGCGGGGCCCTGATGCCGTAATGCGTGGGTACTGATAAGCTTGGGTGTTTGGCCCAGAAGCTTAGGAACTTTGCATGTAATACGGCAAATTTGTTTCTGACCCCAATAGCGACAAATCCTTGACAGAACATGGTCTTTAATCTCCTTCTCTTGTTTACTTACAGAGGCGGTGCAACATTCCAAAGATCCTGACAGGCGGGTTCTGACCCGTTCATTATCAACATCAGAACCTGACACACTTCACAATCACACGCACACGCGCCCAACATGGTGGAGCCTATATGTGCCACAGGTGTGGCGGTGCATCTGCGGAGTCTGAGGGACCGGGAGGAAGGGCTGGGCCAGAACGACAATGCCGTCAAGTTCCTGGGTCAAGACTATGAGAGTTTGCGGGCACAATGTCTCCGCAGCGGGAAGCTCTTTGAGGACAGCCTCTTCCCCTGCAGCGCCTCCTCTCTGGGCTTCAACGAGCTCGGACCGAGGTCAGCCAAGACATATGGTGTGCGCTGGATGAGGCCTACGGTGAGATGCGGCAAGCCGTACTGTACCTTCAGAGTGTTCTAAGACAGTAATTGAAAATTACATTTTGGTATCCTCTCTAGTGTAGTTGTTCACAAACTTCATTCACCAAGTACCACCTAAAAAAAAGTACTATAAAACACGTGAAGAACATACACCAGTGAATAAAAAAAAAATCTTTAATTAATCTTTGCCTAGTTTGAACATTAACACTGTCCCTAAATACAGGAAAAAAATGTACTTAAAATGATTTCATTCAAATATATTGTTAAATGAAAATTGTACCTAAATGGATGTTTGAAAACAAACTGTTCTAACAGCTTAAAAGTAAGTGGATTTTATTTCAAAGTTAAATACAACAGAACTGTACTTAACAAATGTCCTGAAAAAAGTTTAGGCCACTTTAACAATATGCGCACATTTAATTCAGTGTTTTTTAGCTGTTCAAGGAGTCACACAAACAACTTAGTTTCTGACGTGCTTCCCTCACATGTTAAGTACGACAGTAGCGTGCTCATCGTATTGCATGTAAGCATGACGTGCATGCTACGATGGAGCCGTGATTGTGCGTCCCGCGTTGCTCCCCACACACGGCACATTCAACACACACGTCTGCGCTCAAATGTAAATGTGAAGTCAACCATGTGCACGCGTTCGATGACACAAATAGGCGCTCTCTTTTTTTAGCTGCGTTTCGACTCAGTGCACACATAAGCGCTAGCATGCAGCGCTTTCAGAAATAGATCTTATAAAATATAGAATCTGTTTATAAATATAAAATCATCCGGCCCACATATGCTAGCCTGATGCTAAATTTAGCCATACAGCTAACATAAGATAAGATAAGATGACCTTTATTTGTCCCACACTGGGGAAATTTGCAGTCTACAGCAGCAAAATTTGGGGGGGGGGGGTGCTTCCTCTGATAGGGTGTTGGGTATTTCCTCATCCAGCAGGTGGGAATTTTTGAAGTGAGACATACGTACATGTTTGTTCAGTCGCATGACACCAATCAGTTCTCTTTTTTTGATCAGACATTTCTCTTTGTCTCAACAAACCTGTTATGATCTTTGCAATGACAAAAAAGTTACTGGTACTATTGACGTGGGCGACCCTTTATCTTAGCAACTTCATGATATCTCCATCAGTGAGTCCCAACCACTATTACGGTGGTGCTATTAACTGCAGCTAATGTATATCTGTTCATACATCTATGTCAGCGACATGTAGTGCCATGCAGTGCCAATTAAATGCTCTTCCACTCAGTTGTGGAAAGTTTCTCACTGTAATTAACAATCATAGCCACCTTTTTGACATTTTTGTCGGTGTGGCTCAGTAAAATTTGGGAAACACTGATTTTCCATGGCAATGGGTGAAGTCCATGTACAATAGCTGTGTGTGTGTGTGTGTGTGTGTGTGTGTGTGTGTGTGTCTACAGGAGTTGTGCAAGCGTCCTGCTTTTATTGTGGATGGCGCGACCCGAACTGACATCTGCCAGGGAGCTCTGGGTAAGTGGGGAATGTTCTCATGTCACATTGAGAATTCAGACACAAGCTGAAAGCCCCACCCATGCTCAACGGACACATGCTTTACATACACAGTTGCATATCTCACCACTAGGGGGTGTGAAATTATAGATTATTCTCCATACAGTCTATGGAAAGATTGATACCCATGTACAAGTTCCAGTCCGCATACACACGACTAGAATGACTCTTTCTTACTATACTGTATTAGCAAGTTGTTGTACGAGTGTACAGAAAAGCCCTACTAGTTCCACTCTATGTAGTTGCCTGCTCTTAGCGTGTACTAATTGTAGATGAATAAAATCTGTAAAACTGTTTGATTTGGATGTCATGTAAGTGCTTAAATAGTTTTCCATGCTCAGCCTGGTCATGTGACATAGCGTGCATGTGTGCGTGCGTCCCTGCGTATACAGGGGACTGCTGGCTACTGGCGGCCATCGCCTCGCTGACCTTAAATAACAACCTCCTACACCGAGTGGTCCCGCATGGACAGAGCTTTGATCGGGAATATGCTGGAATCTTCCACTTCCAGGTAATCTTTGTGTGGTAATAGTCAGTTGTTTTTTTTTTCCTGCCCTACATTGGAAAAAGCATTTGCAAGGACGCTAATTAAACATAACTATCATGTTTCCCTGTAAATGCTACAAGAATTATTTATTTGCCAGGATGGCGGTTTTATGATCTGTTAGTCGTAACAGAGCTTTTAATTGGCCCAAAGCTATAGTAGAGAGGAGGAGTAGAGGGTCCCCGCCCATATTTGCAATTCACAGATTTGTTCATGACTGTTTTTGTGCTCAGGCCAAAACCCTGTCTAATATTCAAGTTGTGCTTTGATACCATCTTATGGCACCTACAGACCATCATGAAGTAACTGTGATGCAACTTGTAAAAGTGAAACGCACAACTAAACTCTTCTTAGGCAGTGATTGTTTTGCATCAGATATTTGTGGATTTTTGGAAATTAAAAAAAACTGTGCTTAAATATACCACTAGAGGTACCACACTTGGAGAATCACTGGACGAGAAGATGCAAAAGAGGGACAAGCCAAATTGGAAATATGAAGGAGAAAGCCAAAAGGGCAATGGCACGAAAGATGGTGTTGTTTGTCTTATGTTGCCCTTCTGACAAGGGCCTCAAGCAGCATCGCTGTGTTCACAGTTCTGGCAGTTTGGCGAGTGGGTGGAGGTGGTGATCGACGACCGTCTGCCCGTTAAGGACGGCAAGCTGCTCTTCGTCCACTCGGCAGAGGGCGGAGAGTTCTGGAGCGCGCTGATCGAGAAGGCCTACGCCAAGTAAGCCGAGCACCGAGTTGCCGCTCAGGTCCTTGCCGGGCGCCATCAAAGTCACATGTGGACTTTGCCTGCCACAGGTTGAACGGCTGCTACGAGGCGCTGTCTGGTGGCAGCACGTCCGAAGGCTTCGAAGACTTCACCGGCGGCGTGACGGAAATGTTCGAGCTGAATAAGGCGCCCTCCGACCTCTTCAGTATCATGGGCCGCGCCATCGAAAGGGGCTCACTGCTCGGCTGCTCCATTGACGTGAGTAAGAACATTGACATGTAGACACTGCCGTAAGTGGGCGGGCCCAATACTGCAATAGGACAGCGCGGTTAACATATTGGATGTGGCAAATCTTTCTGTTATCTTATGCCAGTGCATAGACTGAACTCCATTAAGTGACATCCTCCAAAATTCCTCTGGTTCCCCCATTCATGCGCACTCACATGAATACAATACAATACATACTGATTTATATAGCGCTTTCAGAACAGCTGCAGCTGTAACAAAGCGCTTAACAAAACAGTTAACAGGAAAAATGTTTTAAAAATTTACTCATTACACATCTATGTTATACTGTAAGGAAAAACTAAACTAATGTATGCACCATATTCAAACTGTTGAGTGCCACTCGCAGTTGGTTTCCTGGAAAACATGGTCCAAAGATAATTGCGCATTGCTTATTTAAAACAACATAGCTTAACCTTTAGTCGTTTATCATAATGCTAATGGGAACACATTTTGCAAAACACATATACAACCCATATTCAATATAACTACTCACAGTCATATATTCTTAATCTTCCGCGAGGAGCTGAGCAGTGCCGAGACACTTAACTGTACAGATTTCTATGTACAGAATATCGTTTTTTGTTGTACTGTACTGACACCAGGTGGGGTGTTTTTATAAAGTAGAATATAATACAGATATCGCTGATGGCGTCGTGGTGCACTTGCCTGACCTGTGCACAGGCAGACGGTGTGGATATACTGTATGTATGGGTGATGGTTCGTCACTGTGTGTGCACTGAACTGGCTGCGACCAGTTCAGGGGGTAGTCTGCCTTTCGCCCAAAGTCAGCTGTGATAGGCTCCAGCACGCCTGCGATCCTTGTGAGGATTACGAGGTTCGGATAATGATAGATGGATCATTAAATTGTTAGCAACAAA
>CAAKHF010010965.1:0-17960 GCA_901007745.1 Hippocampus kuda
TACTTTGTGCCAGGGTAACATGAGCCAGGCCAGACCATGCCAGACACACGAGGTGGCAGGTAAACGCCACACAATGATTTGTCTGTCAGATGGTCTCAATGCCTTCCATGGTAATAAATAAATAAATGAAAGTTACATATGGGCGGCCCGGTAGTCCAGTGGTTAGCACGTCGGCGTCACAGTGCAGAGGTACCGGGTTCGATTCCAGCTCCGGCCTCCCTGTGTGGAGTTTGCATGTTCTCCCCGGGCCTGCATGGGTTTTCTCCGGGTGCTCCGGTTTCCTCCCATGTTCCAAAAACATGCATGGCAGGCTGATTGACCACTCTGAATTGTCCCTAGGTGTGTGTGTGTGTGAGCGTGGATGGTTGTTCGTCTCTGTGTGCCCTGCGATTGGCTGGCATCTGATTCAGGGTGTCCCCCGCCTACTGCCCGGAGACAGCTGGGATAGGCTCCAGCACCCCCCGCGACCCTAGTGAGGATCAAGCGGTTCGGAAGATGAATGAATTAATGAATGAATAATAATAATAATGCAGAACAACAAAGCATGCTGCAGGAGCGATGACATCATCCCTTCTCATTCCCTCCCCCCTACATTTATAATTGAGTCCAAAAAATGAAAGCGTCCACCACAAAGATGCACATGAATAGTGCACGGAACACGCTGTCAGACTGACACTCTTTTTGAGCTCTAATAATTTAGACAGGCTGCGAGTGTTAATTATCTGTTCCTCCATCTCAAGCATTGTCTGCAGCAGCCAAATGGAAAAACGATTGTAACAAATTATAAACTAGTCACGGTTGAACAAAATTGGTTCATTATATCATATATTGGTTCATTATATTATATATGTTAGGGCGGCCTGGTAGTCCAGTGGTTAGCACGTCGGCGTCACAGTGCAGAGGTACCGGGTTCAATTCCAGCTGCGGCCTCCCTGTGTGGAGTTTGCATGTTCTCCCCGGGCTTGCGTGGGTTTTCTCCGGGTACTCCGGTTTCCTCCCACATTCCAAAAACATGCATGGCAGGATGATTGAACACTCCAAATTGTCCCTAGGTATGATAGTGAGAGTGGATGGTTGTTCGTCTCCGTGCGCCTTGCGATTGGCTGGCAACCAATTCAGGGTGTCCCTCGCCTACTGCCCGAAGACACCTGGGATAGCTCCGCGACCCTAGTGAGGACAAAGCGGTTCGGAAAATGAATGAATGAATGAATATATTTGTGTTGTTAGTGTACCCATATTTAGGAACCAATATTGTATTAAAGTTATTGTGTTAATGGTGAGGTCATCTCTTCAATCTGCTTCAGAGATCCCATTTAATCGATTAAATTCTAATATAATTATGAAAATAGGTTACAACAGTCAAGGGAGACTGGAGTGAACAAACTTTTTGTTGATTGAAATAACCTTTACAACCAACTATATGATCAAAATGTGTGTACTTTTCTCTTGAAAAAAAGGGCATCCGTTAAAGGAAAAATAAATCCAAAAGGTCAAAGAGCTTTTTTACCGCTTTCTGCTAAATGTCTCAATCAAATTTAATCTGAAGAGTGGATGACATTTAGGGCACATGAATGAACCAGGAACAACTCAAAGTAAATAATGTGACTCTCCCCACAATTTATCAGGCGTTTATTGAACAGTTTTAAAGCTCAGACAAAGAGATAAGGAGCAAAGGCTGTAGCCCAAGCAAATCTCTATCTCTCACACACACACACATACACACACACACACACGTACACACACACACACACACACACACACACACACACACACACACACACACACACACACACACACACACACACACACACACACACACACACACACACACTTACCCTTTTGCATGCACAAATGTCATTGTTGGACAGTAACAAAGGTGAACATCAAGTATCGGCACAGCAGTTTGTCCGACATCAGCTCCTTCAGCGCAGAATCTGGCAGCAGTTAATCCCATTTTCTCATATTTTTGGAGCGGTAATAAATTGTTGGTACATTCGAGAAAGAAGGCTTCATGCACATTGAACATTGTTTCTGTTTTACATTAGACTATGATCAAATCTATGTCCCACTGAGCCAAAAAGACACATTCTCATTGAGGTCACTTTTGTCTTCTTTGGAGGAAATCAAGGTCTATTCTAGATGGTACAGAATTTCTTGAATTTCAATGAAAAGCAAACAGAAGTGATGGAGTTTCATCCCAGTCGTCCTTGTGCATTCCATCCTGCTGATTTGAGCCCCCTGGCGCCTTATCTAAAGCGAAAAGTCTCAAACTTGGGTTTTTAACTGGACAGTGATTTTAAATTGGAAAGGCAAATTGTTGCTGTTGTTAAATCCATCTTCTGTCATCTTCGGCAGATGGGTATGATAGTCTTCATTTTTCAAGAACACTTTGAAACAGCTATCCATCCCTTCGTCAGATCTCGACTGGATTACTGTCATTCACTTTATTTTGGAGTCAGATTAATGATGAAATATTTCACTGTGCGTAGTGAATTTGTTGATAAAGTATATAATCTACAGGTGCACCTTTTGAATTGAACTGAAATCAATTCATTTTTCCATGACATTCTGATTAACTGAGAAGCACCTGTGTTAGAGAGATTTCGGTTTCCTCAAATGAAGCTAACCCTCTTTTAAAATGGTGGTGAATAGGGGAAAATCATGCCAGCATCCCTGTTACTCTGAGGTTTGCGAACAAATGATGTACTGTTTTCCTTTTTCTGTTGGATTCCACTGAAGCTCCTCTCGCATTGCAGGAAAGCCCGAGCTGAGGACCGAAGTGGACATCATTGTTGCAGATGTAGAGGAACCTGACTCTCTGGCAGCCATGTGCAAGCAGGCTGTCATTGTTCTCAACTGTGTGGGGCCTGTAAGTAGAACGCCTCTTTCTTTAAATGAAGAGAGAGCTTGCATAGTCTGGTGACACGTACATTTGGAGCCAACATTTACATAACAACATTTTTTCCCCTGTGACTGTTGCTCTCCCTTCCTCTGGCTGTCTCGCACACTGCAGTATTCATTTATACAATGAAGGCCACAGTCTGACAGCACACAAAAACGCGTTGTGTCCAGCAATGCTGCTTTGCATCTGGTAACTTATTCAGGTTCTTTTTTTTTTTCAAACAGAAGTCTGCCTCAATGATTACCCACAACTGTTTATCCTATCAGCGTAGCTAATACTACAGTGGGACTTAACATCTAATATATCATGTAAAATTGTAAATTTCCCCAGTGTGGGACAAATAAAGGATTATCTTATCTTATCTTATCTTAAAAGTGTATTTGAGGTTCATTTTGAAATTTCACGTTTTTGAAGAGTGTAGGGTCTACATTCAATTTTATATTTGATTGAGGGATAGCAGTAATTTTTTCCACATTGATTTGTCTTTGTGCTAACAGTACAGGTTCTTTGGTGAGCCAGTGGTTAAAGCCTGTGTGGAGAATGGAGCTCATCACCTTGACATCTCTGGGGAACCTCAGGTAGGTGTTGAGCGTGAGATATTACCGAACAAAATGGATCTCGCTATGCACAGTTTTGTCTGCTGAATCAAATGCCTTGTGTGCTCAAATCAACTTTTCTCATCATTTAAGCACTGCTGAACTTCAAATTAAAGTTAACACTGAAACTCACAAGACTATGTTATCAATAAGTTAATCATTTTCCGCAATTCTGCAAAGGAATGCAAGTTCTCATGCAGCATTTTTATAATATCTGAGCTTGTAACGAAACTTGCTGTCCTACAATGTTACATTGAAGCAGCATTATTTTCATTTTATTCATGATTTTTGATTTTGCAATCAGAATTTTTGTCAGTTTGTTTTGCTAAACGCCTTTTCTATATTCACAAAATGTATTTAAATGTGAAAAATCAGCATTAAAACAATATGCAATAACTAGTAAAAGTTGTCATACTGTATTATTCACATCGACCGGTATGCATTAAGTCAGTGTTGATTAACGTATGAGGGTCGTGTAATTATATAAATACAAAGAACACAAAATTCTTAACGTAAAGCTTATCTTTTCGATGTTCAAGCAAGAATATGGCAGCTGTCATTTGGTGAATTTTTTTTTTTTTTTTTTAATACACAGAATATGCCCGACTTTATTCTCACGAAGTGCTCTATTCCACGTGTTTGTGTGCAGTTTCTGGAGGGCATGGAACTGAACTACCATAATCTGGCAGCTGAAAAGGGTGTGTACATCATCGGAAGCTGCGGATTTGACTCCGTACCTGCTGACATGGGGGTCCTGTACACCAAGGAGCAGTTCAAGGGTACAGGGACTTTCTTGAATGATTGCAACCAACTGGTGAACTCGTTAGCAGTTAATTTTTTTTTTTTCTCCCAAATTACCAACATTTGTCACGTCGTCTTCAGGTACTCTCACTGCATTGGAGAGCTTCCTGACTGTCGATGCTGGCCCTGATGTAAGTGAAAACATTGCAGACATTGAGGAAGATGTGCTCCATGTGACTGTGTACTGCATATGTTTTGTCCTCTCCCGACAGGGAGGATGCATCCACGATGGCACGTGGCAGTCAGCCATCTACGGCTTTGCAGACAGCCAAAATCTTCAGAGTCTTCGCCGGAGGTTTAACTACAAACCATTGCCTTCTGTTGGCCCCAAGCTGAAACGCAGGTATTGTATCTTATACAGCTCAGCTTTTGAAGCTTTACAAACCTTATCGTAGTTTGCCGACCATTTGACTGCGAGAGCACTGATTTTTTTAAAAAAAAATTATTTTTTAATCCTCTTGAAATGTGTGATGTCATCACATGTAGGAAAGGAGAGTCATGTTTGCCATTTATTGAATGCTGGGAGAACAGCAAAGCACATGAACACAATGGGCAACATGCTGCAGCTGCTGTCAATCACAGCTCACGCCCAGACACTCACATGCAGACTCGCCATAGCGTGAGCTGGCCAACCTCCCGACTCGCCGACATCACATGACACTCTATCAGGCCCCACATTTTAATGGCACAAGATGGACCCAAAGCAATAATTTTACATTCAAACAGGTCTTTGGCCAGTTGATTTTTTTGTTTGTTTGTTTTTTCAGCAAAAGGCTCAGAACAGGATCCCCCTAAAAATCTTGAAATCGCAGTTGAACACCGTACTGAATTACATACAGTGTTGTATGTTTATGCTTTGAGTTGGTAAAAAGTGTTTCAATAAATTCAAATGTGTTGGAGAGTTAAAACTGACCCAGATGGTGTCTTTTCTAGGGGTACGCTATTCTACAGTAATGAGATCCAGCAGTACACGGTGCCCTTCATGGGTTCTGATCCGTCAGTCGTCAAGAGAACACAGCGGTTCCTGGTGGAGGAAAATCAAGACACTCCGGTTAGTGTTTATTCCCCCCCCTCCCAAAATGCAATCCCTTCAGTCATTATCGTAAAACCTTTATTAAGTGCACAAATAATGTTTTAAGTCACATTTTCATATTTTTAACTGCCATTTAGGTGTAATAGTGGCTTACTAAAAGTGTAATTTGAAAATATATATAACTCTATAATAAAAAAATTGTTATATAATATGTATAACAAAAAAAAGTGGTATATTGTATGTCTGTATTTCACTTTGATCAACAGGGGTGTCAATTTCAGGGGTTTCTGTGTGAAGGCATTTGATTTGTATTGGTCCAACACATTGCCAAGATGAATTCACTACATACTGTACTTTTCTCTACTCCAGGTGCAGTATGGAGCCTATGCAGGCATTGGTGGTATTGGTAACATCATCAAATTGATGTTTGCTGGCATGATGTTCTGGTTCTTGGTCAAGTTCGCTTTTGGACGAAACCTCCTTGTCAAGGTAAAGTGACAAAGATGGAAATTACATCCAGAATATACAGTATGTGTTTGTATTTGTATGCCTAATGTTTTCTGTTGCTTCCCAGCACCCAGAGTTCTTCTCTTTTGGACTCTTCACCAAGGCTGGACCAACTCGGAAGCAGGTGAACATCTAGGCTGAAAGAACAGAGCCGAAGATTCCTGTAGAACTAAACCGTACTTAAGACAGTGATTCTACCGTTGGAAGGAGCCCATGTAACACACGTTGAGAATCATTACACTAAATAAGAGATCTACTGTGTCTGCATTTCAGATGGAATCGTCCTCATTTCGGTTTGCTTTCTATGGAGTCGGTTACACAGAGGGTCTGGATCCCACCCAGGGGAAACCCAATGGCAAGATTTGCACCCTGGTTCAAGGACCGGGTAAGCGATACCACTTGTTTGAAATCTACATGAAAGGCAGGTTTTAAAAAAAAAAATAATCATGAAGCTCTCAACCATTTAGACACATTGCTTAACATTGTTTCTCCCTTTTTAGAATGTGGCTATGTGGCCACACCCATTGCTTTAGTGCAGGCAGCTCTGACAATCCTCAACGAATCAAAAGCCTTGCCCAAGAGGTGAGTCATCAACCAGAAAAAATGCAGACTGACAAGTTTTGAACTCTATTCTAGCCCGATGTAATTGTCCATAGGCGTTGACGGTATTGAACCAATATGAGCACAGTGTGCTACAGCAGTTATTTCATATTTATACCCTGGGAGTTTGGTATAAAAGCCCTTTTTTCCCCGTCTTACCAGTGGAGGAGTATATACACCAGGAGCTGCCTTTGCAAAAACCACCCTGATCAAGCGTCTCGACAAGCATGGCATCCATTTCTCCGTCATCTAATAAGGTTCCTTATACGACGATGGGCTCCAGGTTTTACTTGAAGCGTTGCAGAATCACAGCTCGAATGTTTCCAATTCAGGAAAGCTCCGTCAACATTGACAAATTACGTTCCAACAACGCTCTTGTAACTATTTTTTTGCACTTATTTTTCTGCAGAACGCAACATTAACAACTCGCCAATCGCAAAGATCGGCAATTAGCATGATCTTTAGATACGATCCAGGATTTTCTTCTCATACAATCAATATTACTTTTACAGTATTTGAACATGACAGCTTTGTAAGCACTGGGAAAGCAGTTTGTGTGCTGTAGAGAAGAGCGGCCTCGCCTATGTGTCTAAGCAAACTTTTATTAAAGGCACTTACACTTGTTTTGGTAGATAATCACCATAGTTATCTTGTCCAAATATGTGCTCATAATCATGAGCGTTAATTAGTGCACAAACTGAAATATTCCTATGAAACATATATGTTGCTTTTGTGGTCTGGAGTGATGTCAAAGAGCATGTTGATCTTACTCCAGAGTTGTTGGGATCCAAATGTGAGTGAAGTGTGCAGATAGCAGGTTTAGCGTGTGTGTGTGTGTGTGATGCATTTTGCTGTGTGCTAAATAAAGCCGGCTCCTCAAACAGATGTCTTGTGGCTTTCATAACGTGAGTGACTCTTCTCGGAAGCATTGCACCAGTACGGTGTTATATTTTGACTCCAATTAATGCAATGTATTGGAAAAAGCACTCAACACATCCTGATTTATATAGCGCTTTCACAACAGCTGCAGCTGTAAGAAATACATTTTACAAATGTAGTTTTTATTGAATGGTCGCCTTGAATAAGACTAAAATGAGTAAGACAGAAGTCTAATAAATTATTTGAAGTATACACATTTTGTTATATATATATATATTTTTTTATCCATAGCTAATTTGGCATTTTTGTGTTGACAGTGTTAGCAAAACTATGGGAACACTTGGTGATGGCACAAAAGTCTGAATTAGTGCAAACTATGGTAGACAAAAGAAGGAAACAATTTCCATACTTTTTTCGCACTATGCCAAGTTATCCAAATGGTACTATATATGACAAAATATATTTAACTTTTGTATTTCTATACAATTCAGTCTGTACTGTTTTACTGAAAGCAGTCTTTTTCTACACAAGTATCTGTTCTTGTCCTCTTCAAATTTGCATTTCATTTGACAAAGTGGCTGTTTTCAAAGCTGTTTGTGCATCATAGCGGCAGCATAGAGCCACCTTCTGTTACAAGTAGGAAATCAAGAGAAAAATTTCATTGAAAATAAAATCCATATTTATTTATGAAAATAGTCCTTTCCCATATAGAAACTGAATTGCTTACAAAAAAATCAAACTGTTGCTCTTGGTGGTGATGAGCCTCAATTTTTTTGGACCCTTTTTTGAAGAATGGCAGCAGATTCAATAGGAAACCTGCCATTTGTTGAGTGTTCATTCCGTCTCTTGATTGAGCAACTGATGAGAGTAGATAACATCCTCATAGTGGTATTTTTCAGCTATGCTCATGATGGCGTTGTGGCATCTTATTCTACTCAGAATTTGCAGCACTTCAACCACTGTAAGCCTGAAGACAGGGAACAATTTTATGAATTACATAAATACATCTAGACTAATAAGCGTTGTTAAACTTCCAATACCTTGTGTCTGGAGCTTCGGGAGGTTGATGTTTACAAATATCATGAGCCTTCTGTACAAGGTGATTTTTGAAAGACTGGAGCTGAGGCAAACATTCATTCTTACCTCTGAACCAACTGGTTGGCAGGCTGTCTGCGATCTTCACAGAGACAGGATAATACAAGTTTACACCAGAAAATGTAGAGAACATGAGCTCTTCCAACTCCATCATTTAGAAAGGAACTGTAGTTTTACACGCACGTGCGCACACACACACTTACCCTTTTGCATGCACAAATGTCATTGTTGGACAACGTCTGGCTGCCAAGGGTGATCATCAAATATCGGCACAGCAGTTTGTCCAACATCAACTCCTTCAGCGCAGAATCGGGCAGCAGTGGATCCCATTTTCCCATGTTTCCTAAAAGCTAGTAGGAGCATTAAAAAGAAAAAAAAACCATTAATATGCGCATGAGAAATAATGGAAAAATATTCACTGGTGTCAGGCGCCAGTGATAGGTAATAGTCACCTTACATACCTTAATGGCCATCCAGAACTGTTGGTTCCTAAATTGACTCTGAGGAGACAACCTGTCCTCTAGGAGTCTAACAAAGTAACAGTGAAAAGTTATTTTAATAACATGTTTCAATTAAAGCACGGGGAGATAAAAAGTAAAGGAAAGAAACTAACTTTTTGGGGTACAATGGGATGAAGACATCTTCATCTACACAGTTCTTTAGTCGGCCAATCACTGCCTTGGTGAGCGTCTGTGGACATGAATGCACATAATGAGTGCGGTCCCAGAGGAATGAGCTACTACAAAATATACAACTCAAATGTTAAGGACATTCAACAAAGCTTTTAGGTGCAATTTCAGGATGAACAAACTTTTGAATGCACACGTCCAACCGTTAGAATGGATCAATTCACGACAGGTATTATAGATCCATGAATGGATGAACAACTCTCCTGATTCCACTGCAATTGCAATCAAAACAGTCCTTTTTATTATTCTGTTCATATTTTTACATCACAAGACCAACATGACACCAAACAATTGATCTAAAGTAATTTGCCACAGAGGTTTAGAGGCCAATAAATGTCGACACACTGTCATCAGTACTTTAAAACAAAGAGACTGGAAGAGTCACAGAAAGAAACAGAATTGTTGGAAAACAGCGTTGGAATTTTGGATATTTGGAACATTAGAATTTGGATGTGTGTACTCAAAAGTGTTAAAAAAAAAAAAAAAAAGTTCAAATTAAGTTAATCTGTAAAGGCTATAGTGTAATTTAGGTTGATCCTGGAGTTTGACCCGAAAGCTGCATATCCCCAAATTTGTGTGTGGAGTGTAGGTTTCAAAATAAGCTTACCATGACCGGCTTACTCTGCTCTCCTTCAAAGATTGAATAGTCCTCCCTCAGCCTGTGACATAGCTCAGTGAGACAAGCTGACTGACGGAGGGACATGGGGTCCCAAACCAGCTCCACAAAGGCTGAACGCAGAAGAGAGTGCAGTTTGTAGGTCAGCGTTTGTTCCACATGCAACAATGGCCAAAATTGTACATGAGAACATGTGTGTGTGCGTGTGATACCTGTTATTTTGGGTATGACTGTCCTTTCAATGACATTAGAAAGCATCTCTCTGTCGATATTTTCTAACTCTTCGTGACCATGGCCGTGACAAAAGGTCTCCACTGCAGTGAACCACGGGAGCTTTTCAAAGTCCACGTTGGCATCCTGACACACAAACACACACTCCTAAATCACCCAAGATCAGCTGCACATGTGATGATGTGTTCTGAGCGTATCAGCACCTTTAGAGGATTCCATCCAAGCAGCTGCTGCCTTATGATGGGGTTCAGCAACTTGGGCAAACAGAGAGAGATGTACGCAGTGTGGTAAGAGTCAGAGTAGAAGCTTCTCCATTCCTCAAAGCGAGACAAAATCTTTTTAACGTCATGAAAGTCGTCATGAACGTCAGAAAAGATCTCCTGGGACTTCAGCAGGATGGCAGCTAGAGTGAGAGCAGATAGTGAAATGAAGGTGTGGCCACAATTCAAATGGATACAAAGTGACCAGATTTTTTTTTTTCTTACCCGTTTCCTTCTCCAGATGTTCTTCCTCCTCACTTGAAAGTGGGGCATCTTCAGGTATATCGCAGTCTTCCACAGGTTTATGACATGTACCTTCAACTCTGCAATATGAGAGTACATCACACAATGTAAAATTATGTTTTTTACTGTGCATGCATCCCAGGTTTAGGGTAAGCTTCACAGATGGTCAGGGCAGTGTGAAGACATCAATGGCGACCCAGTGGAATCAGTCGTAGTAAACGTATTCAACATGAACCAGTGGGAACAACTCTTTTGTTTTTAATTACTTTTCATTGCACATGTGACTAAAATGCCTCACCTGGTGATTAATGGCGAAATTGTCACTTTATTAGGTACACTTGCACCGTCGTTTAACAATACAAGAGCAAACAATTCGACACCTCTGCCCAATTTCTGTGGATATGATCCAGGTTTATCGAATGCTGTGACTAGTGGGTGTATGCGCCAGTATTATGGCAAAAGGTCTGTAAACATTCTACTGTATAATTCATGTGATTTGTACATATAAATTAAAATTAAAGCCAACTCACCTCTCAGTGTCAGCTCCATTAGTGGAATTGTCACTGGCTGAGATGAAACAGAAGGTCACAAAAAGTGAATTTGTCAAGCGATTGTTTCATTGTGGGTCATGGATGGATTGATGATGCACGCTACTCACAGCTGAGTTGCTGCAGGTGCTGGGCATGCTCCTGGATCTTCTGTTGTCTCTGAGCGCACAGTGCCACCATCTGGCTCGAAAGTAGCGTGTGCAGCTCCAGCTCCAATGAGTTGATTTCAACAATCTGTACTCAAAGAGAGCCTTGAATAAAAAAACAACAACTGAAATATGACCTATAAATACATGTTTTTAGCATCTATAAATCCAACAGCCATCATGTGACCTGGGTAAGCAAATTCAATGGTGTCTTACCTTCTCCTGCAGACACTCCACCAAATTGTGGGCAAAGAGGGTCATATCTCTGTAAAATTTTAGTTGTTTCTCTGATGAGCCTTCTTCCAGAGATTCCACAGAGGTTTTAGCACTCTCTGCATCTCCCTCCATCCGACTCAGCTGGGCCCGCCGTGCACTGTGTACCTCCTTCAGGGAGTCTAGTCTGCAGACAAACGTGATCACCTGGATCACTTAAACCCCTTGGCAAAGTGGGAAGAATACATGGAAGAGACATTCACCGCAAACATACTTTCCAGCTATCCTCCGCTTAACCATTGAGACAGTGACAGAGGGGAGCATCTTTGGGATCTTGAGCCCTGGTGATTTCTTCTTATGTCTCTGATGTTCATCGCGCTGGAAGCTACTGCTGCTGTAGCTGCTGGACTCACTGCCAGATGGGCTCTGAGTGCAAAACAAAGCAGGAAAAACTGTCACGGCAACTTCAACGGCCAATAGTATTGAGAATGGAATTGAAATTCCATTAAACTGTTCCAGCTCCCCAAAAGCCCCCCGTGACTGTAACTGTGTGTGAGCATCTGAGTGTGAGTTGTGGCCTACAGCAGCTCAAGTAGCTATGCCTACTAAAGGGAGAAGTAATCTTACCTGTCCACCAGGCCGTCTCTTGACTCCCTTCTCAATTTGTGTCTCCTCCCAAAGCTCCTGCTCTTCTTCGTCACTCCCTGACAGGCAGCCAACACTTTCTCCTGACAAAACACATCACCTTAAGCACAATCATCGCAGACCTGTAAAACCATGTAAACTGCATACATTCTATATTGCAGTGATTCTTAACCGGTGGGTCGTACAGACATTTTGGGTGGTTTGCTTAGATTACATGTTTCTATAAATGTCACAAGTTCTAAATCTTCCATACCAAGTTTCTCCGCAATCCTCTCCTTGACGCTTTTTAATCGAGGTGCAAACTCTATTCTTCTGTCATGATCATCTGGATCACTATCATCATCGTTAACCCTGTCTTCATCTTCCTCCTCCTGCATTTCTTCCTTGAGGCAGTGCTCTGGGGTGCTACCCAAGGAACTTCGACCATCTTTGTCCAGGGGGATGAACTCTTTCTGGGCTCTAATGTTACGCCGCTGCCTTTTGGCTGCTTCAATCATCCTCGCATTGGGGATCACAACTGTACACAAAATAAATGCATAGCCACTGTTAGCATTTATTCCAAATATTGTAGCACCATATGACAGGTAAACTATGCAACAACCACCACCTACCTGGCTTGACAGTTAGCATTTACTCCAAATATTGTAGCACCATATGACAGGTAAGTTATGGAACCACCATCACCTACCTGGCTTGACAGCAGAGTAGCTGCATTTTGAGCTAGATGAAGAGGAACTGGCATCAACCTCATCATCGTCATCATCATCATCATTCACCACTTCCTCATCATTGTCATCACTTTGGTGAGAACTTTGTGGTGATGCTTGGGTGTCATCATCTTGCCTGACCGAGCCATATGTGAGGTTCCTTTCTGGTTCTAGAGAAAAATGAAAGAAATGTCATAATTAGTCCATACAGGCACCACATTTTGGCTATGTTAAGAGCATTGATTCCCAACTACTTGCTAACATGACATTAGCGTGGAATGACATATCGTCATGTTTGCTGCAGGAACCGGTCAGAAAAATATTTACTTCAAACATTTTTTTTTCATCTATCAATACCAGCGACATTTACTGTAGTGACAGGTAGAACAATAAAATACACTTCAAACAGAACAAAAAGCCAGGGTTCCGCAGGATTTTGAACAACTTTTTGGCCCACGTGGTCAAAGTGGAACGAGGTTGTCGAATTATTCCAGCATACATAACAGGTGTGTGATTATTTGCAAAACCTGCAAAATCCCACCATGCAGATCCCTCTTCTCTGCTGGGCCAAGAATGAGGACACAAGTTTCCCTGTTGAGCCAAATTGTGCCAACAAGTGTCTGTACCAATGGCAAGCAAGAAGGTATTTTTCTTCTTCCTGGAAATAATACGACGCAACAGCAGGTAGGCCACTTGAATGCCCTTGGGTTATATTAGCGTCATCTTTTGTTTTGTGCAGGTTCAGTATCCCACATGTGCACCATGTCTAGGCTTCAAGTGGAGAGTTACCTACCAGCATTGTGGTTGTTCCTGGCAGGTGGAGCTTCCTTTTTCCTAACTTGGAAAAAGACGGCTTTATCAACGGACCTCTTTAGCTGAAACTCGGGTTCCAGAGCTGAACAGAAACATGAGGTACAATATTCAGTGACAACGAATATTCACAGACGAGACTTTAGTATAACTGAACGCTGCTGCAAATCTTGCTAACTTCGGCTACAGGACCAATGACTGTGGCGTAATCCACATTTAGAAATATTTACGTTCTTTGTCGTCAGAGAAACTGAGGACGGTGCTTGTTTTCTGCTTGATGACATCATTGTCTTTTCCATTTTCTTCGTCGTCTGCCGTCATTGTGGCTGTTTCCACGTCTTCTCCGTCACCTTCATCCAACTTTGATGGAGCGGATTCACGCTTTGAGCTGCACGATATCCCACGGCAGTGACCCAGTCTGGACGGCTTATTAGGCACAACCGTTGCTGCCTTCACTGACCCGGCTCCATCTGCACTGTTTCCGGTCATTTCCTCCTCATCGCTCGAGTCCCCTTTTCTCTGTCGAAAATTTCTCCTAGTCTTTTTGTTGAACATGTTTGAAGTCCGCAATTGACAGATGAGTTTACTGTATTTCGAAGTAGAGACAAAACAGAGTACGTTGCGTGGAAAAGTGTTTAGAAGTGTCGTAAAAAAGACGTAAACGTATCTTGGTGCACGACGGGTTATGTAGTCCAATTTACAGATACCCTTGTGCGATTTGTCGCGTACTCGTTGATGCGATACGGGACTGCATCGGCCAAATTGAATGTGTCAGATCTGCTTCTTTAACCAGATAGGTAAGTAAACAATCAAGTTTCTTTTTGGGCCAAAATCGAACCTTTAATTGTTTTTAGATAAGATAAATATTAATGCAAGTAAACTGTTTAAATGCCTAAAGCGACAACTATCAAAGAACAAAAAGTTAAAGCTCAATCCTTTTCGTGGTCTGTGTTTTTTAAGGAAACATTTAAGATTTTTTTTAAAAACACGTTTTGGCATTAGTTGTCAAATACAGCTGTGCACAATGCACAAATGAGATTAATATAAACAGTCAATGTGGTCAGATACAATTTTCATGTTGTTAGCTAGCCTTATAGCATAATTGCCCATAAAAAGTCATTTTTTAACGTTTTCGCAAAAGTCGGGAAAAAAACAATCCAACACAGTCCAGTTGCCTCGATTCGCTCATTGCAAATTATAATGATCTAGAAGCTACACAGACATTAAAAAAATATATCATTTTTAGCAAGCACATTGGTATTTTGATGGTGCCACTGAAAGTTAAGAATGCGATAGGCATAATGCAATTAAAGCTAATGGTATTTTCTGCAATATTTCAATTATTTAAATTTTTAAGTATTATTTATTTGTATTTTCTCCTACACTTCTTAATTTATTTTTAAGTACTTTTCACCTTAATTTGTGCCTCCTCTCGCTCGCTCTCTCTCTCCCCCCACTCTGTTTTTAATCGCGAGATGTAACTGCCGAAGTAAATTGCGCCACTTTGACACATTCAATATGGCAGCGACGTTTACGTACAAACGTTTTATATACTGCATTTCATTTGTACTTTCCTGTAAGTTGATCGACGAAACCACCTTGTTGTTTGTTAAAGCCAAACTGCCCGACCATATTCATGGCTACATAATTTAGTACATTATGCTTTTAAACGGGAAATGACATTCTCCACGTTTGTTCCTCCCTTGCCTTGGTTTACGTTCCACCCCGGGTTCCCGCGTCTCTCCTCCCACCCTGTTCGGACAGGCGTGAACATCGCCGCGGAGCAGCGCAGCCACTCGGCAACAGCAGGCCAGGCAGCCAACTGCAGTGGTCGTCAGCCATGTTGGTGGTGTGACACATTCAACGGGCTGTCAGCAACAGGTCCTCCCGAGAAGTAGGAGCAAAGCTAAAAACTTCCAACATTTCTCTCTGCCTTTCGCTTCTTGTCGGACAATAAAAGACGTCGGAAAGGGAGGCTTCCCCTGAAGCAGGATATTAACTTAGAACATTTGGAAAATTCAGAAATATTTGTTTTTACTGACCTAACGAGAGAGACAGCGATTAAGGGTAAGTTGAAAGCTTGTAAATTGCTATTTAAGGATTTTTTTTCCTCTTTTCAATGTGTCGTGTCACATTCCTACCATTAATGTCACAAATTAAGGCAAAAGTTGCTTCCCAATGACGACGATTCTAATCGTGAAATGTAACATGCAACAGAACGTGATTGAGACTGCGGGGTAAATCGTGCTTTCAAGCGAAATTGTGAATTCACAATGAAAGAGCTGCCTCATTGCATATTTTACGTTACGTGCCTAACAGCGAAGACATATTTGAAGTGTAACGATTGAAACTAGTTGAGCAGGTTGCAGGAACCACACTAAAGAGCAAAGAATTTTCGTATGCCTTGCACAGACAAGATCATCTCAGGTAATGAATAGTTCAAGTACTGCAAGAGGTTTTCTTGAGCAGTGGTTTTCAAAACTTTCACTGATATTCCTACCAAAACAATTACTTAGCTCTCCAAGTTCCACCATCATAACCGACAGTAAAATGCAATAACTATAAATAAAAGAGATGATAGAGGTAATATTCCTGTAAAGTTTACCTAATATTGTGAGCCATTGTAACGTAATGCACAGCGCTTAAATCTAACTTTTTTAAACTCCTTAAACACGTAAATTGTAGATAAAAAATGTACTTAAATATAAGTTAAGAAACAACTCTTAAACATGGAATGGAAATGTTTGCCATTTATAACACGACTAACTCAACTGTGCTGAGGCTTAGGTGATTCTTTCACCTACCACTAAAGGGAGCCCCTATACGACGAGTGGTCTTCACTGCGTTATAGGGTTGTGTTTGTGTACAATTGATTGTCTCAGTGTGACAATTGTACTGGATATTGTCCAAAAGAGGCACAATGATGGCCACTTAGCGGATCACTTCTACTGACCGCAAACATTGCGCACAGCTCTTGGAGATTGGTATGGTTGACCATAAATCAACACTGGATGATAAATAAGCCCAGACTTCACACTGTCCATGTGTGAGTAAAATGAGACAAGGTGATTATTCAAGCATGTACCCTAAAATTCTGTGTATAAGACACTTTTGTAAATGTAAAACAGTGGGATTTTCCCCTCTTATCATATATCCTCATTTGTGGACAAATGAGGAAAATGCAAAAAGACCAAATTGTACCTTAGAATGCCTCCTTGCCTTGCTTTGCCCTGGCCTGCAACAACAATACAGCATGGTGTAAAACACTTCAAAAGAATTTCAAAATGTGTGTTACCTACTGCACCACATGATCATAACATACTATTAAAAGGGCGTGTTTCAATCACATGAGTCGTAGTTGTCATGCTGACTCATCTGCTTTGCTTATTTGGGCACCCTTGCTGACTGGTCACAGCATTTCATACGCCGATGGCTGCAATATTAAAATGCTTGTTTGATTAAGGTTTATTGTGTTTTCGCTGAACATATGAACTCTGGATTGCTGTGGAGAATGGCATATTGGAGGTAAATCTGCATCAAGGTGGCTCTCTGAGTAAGACAGAATGGGTGGTTCAAGAGACACAGAGGCAGACAAAGTCATCGACCAGAAAAAAATGTGCAGGGAGTGACTGGTGTGAGCTCAGTGTGCAGTGCTTCTGTTTTAAGTGGGCATGTCTTTCAAAACTAACAAACCGCAGTGATTAGCTTGTCTAACAGGTTTGATTCATTTAGTGGCCACATTCATAACTCCAAGCGGTTGTATGTGAAATGAGCTTGCCCTATCAAAACAAATGGAAATACAGTGAAACTCCTCTAGAACGAAACCTACATGGGCGAAAATACCCCCTTATGTGAAAAAATCTTCATGCATTAACACAATTCCCATTCTCCTGCCCCCCATACGACGAAAAACCCCCTGTTGCGTTATGCGAAATAATTTTCTCTGCTCCAGCCTCGCAAAGACATTCACTACAACGAAATTTTATCCAACAGCGACCTCTACTGGTTCGTTCGGAAACAGCAACAGCAAACACCACACTGGTTTACATAGTGAACAATGTTTATTTCGGTCACAGCTGCGAGTTTCCTGGACTCAACAAACTCATAGCTGCTCTGCCATTGCCAAGAGGGACCTCACTGTCCATGTTTGTTCATACTGAAGCTAACGGATTCGTAGCATCCGATTAGCTGCTCAGAGTAAATTGCTTATGGCTCGACGGACATTCAAATAAACGAACGTTTCCTCGAATGCTTTACTTGTTATCATGCTAAAAACAGCCGCGGGACGCTTCATAGTCATCGATGGTCATAGTTAGCTCTCGAAGGCTAAAAACCTTAGGCTAACTGGAGCGCTTCTCTCTCATTAGCGCTCCAGTTAGCGTAATGTTTTTAGCCTTCGAGAGCTAACTAGGCCGTTTAGGACTATGAAGCGTCCCGCG
>CAAKHF010010967.1:0-40170 GCA_901007745.1 Hippocampus kuda
AATTGCGGTTATTGCGAACAAAGGCACGAAAAGTCATGTTCTGGGTTGGGTTACTCATGCTGGATGCCTAAGTGTGTCATTGGGCTTGTTTTAGCCACGCCCAATAATTGAGAAAACTGACATCGTAAAAAACAATGAATTCTGTATCGCCAAGTTTGCACATGCTTCAGAAACGATCTTCTAACATTCCGAATATATTTCAAAGCAAATCTGTGAGTTCACTTTCCAGGGTGTTTAAAAAAGAAAGTTTAAGATTATTCACCCAAGGAAAATCTATTTTTCAACAAAAATGAAAAATCCAGTTTTGCGGAAGAATTAAAGTAGTTATTGATTTATTTTTTTATTTTTTGCTGACAACTAAACAGATGGCAGTGCCATCGTGTTCGAGGGAATAATAAATGAGTCAAAACATAGGTGGGAGATGTGGCCCGTGCACATCCTCATCGTAGCCCCGCCCCCTCCTCAGAAGGGTTGCAGACAGCGGAGGCATCAATTTGGTCTTTGGAGACTGCCTCATTACGCCCATCGCCAGCAGAGACAGGAGAACTAATAGGCTGCTGTAATATAGGCCCAGATATGAGCTACTTCATCGTTCATGTCGTTTGACATCTCCCGACTCCCTTCATTTCCTTTCGCCCATCTCTCGACTCCATTCATTAGGCGGCGACAGTACAATTCATTACAGAGTCTGCCTGCTTCAAACACGGCAATGCGAACAAGCGCCCACTCTGCTTCTCTGCCACATCTTTCTCCCCAAACTCTCATCTGACACTTTCATCCGGACACTGTTGAGTCCCCACCTATGAGCAAATAAAAAGCGGCTACAAATATAAAGGGTCTGACGCACGCACGCACACACACACACACACACACACACACACACACACACACAGCTCGGATAATGGATGGATGAATAGTTAAGTACAATAGAATTCTGAGGTTGTTTTTTTCTTTTTTTTTATGTTTAAGATCTAACATCAGTGGATCATCACCATCTGCAGGACCACCTTTAGCAAAAATACTTTCACACCCAATATGGCGCCAGTTGGAAATATAATCCAAACTCACCGTCACTTTTATTATTATTCGTAATTATTGATTACGATGTTGAACTGATGACTTCTTGGCCTACGTGCACTTTGTAATAGAGGTTAAGGTTAATGAGAACTTAACCAAAGATATTAAGGTCATAGGTTTAATTTTTTTTCCTCAATTGTCGCTGGAGATTTGTTTAACAAAAAGTAATTTTCCACCTGCCAGTCAAGAAGTCAATGCGTGAAATTACTGTCATGATTAAAAAAAAAAAAGACGCTATTCTATACCTTCGAGCCTCTAAGAAATGAAACCCGTGTTTAAACAAGGAAAGCATTTAAATGAATTTAATGGATTGTCTTCAACTGAGACCTCTGACGGGCGCAGTCGGCAACTCGATTGTTATTAGTGGGAGAAAGGCAAGGATGGGAATCGATGAAGGAACGATGTTATCCCAGACGAAATCTGACAATCATTCTTATTTTTAGCGCACGGATATTAAGCGAGACCTTAATTTCCTGTAATAGTGCTCGTCCCTCGAATAGGCCACAAAACGGCTGCATCACCCAAATGAAACAAATAAATGCCTCTCGCCAATATTGTAGGTGCCTCTCCCATCTGCAATGGAGTATGGAAACATTTGGGAATCAGTAAATTTGAAAGGAAAAACACACTTTTCTTGACCACATAACAATGTCAAGATTGTATTTCAGATTAAAATTAATTTCTTCAGAGGAAAAAACGTGCCTTTCGAAAAAAATAATTTAAAAAATAGACATCTAAGTGACACCAAACTTTTGAACGATAGTATGTATGCGGTATACGCAGGAGGGCCAGACTCGAGATTCCGACCTAGAACTCAGAACAGTGAAGCCGACATGCTAACCACTTTGGTTTGAACTTTTATTATTATTCTCATGTTCTGTAAGAATAAGAAACCCTTTAATCGTCTCACAATGGAGAAATTGCCAATTTACTGCAGTAAAGTTATGAAAGGAAGAGAATAGAACAAAACATATAGGAGCTGATGTAAAGGCATTCATTATTCAGTTATGTTTAGTTTCTTAGATTTTTTTTTTTGTTGTTGAAAAATTATATGCTTTTATTAGTTTTAGTGTTAGTTTTAGTTTTTTTGACATTTTGAGTATTTGTGTAGTGCTTATGTTTTTATTAGTTTTAGTGTGAGTTTTAGTTTTTTTGATACATCGCATATTTGTGGAGTGCAAGATGAAGAAAAGGGTTGCTATGTATTGCAGGATAAACTACATAAAAAAGCATTTTTGTTTTTATTTTATTTCATGATGGAACAGATTTTTTTCCCCAAGTTTACTTTGCTCCTTTTCTTAGTTTCCATTATCTAAAATAGTCTTATGCATCGCAGATTGAAATCATTTTTTCTTCAAGTCCAAGATTTAGTGGAGGGTTGGGTTTACATGTGCTTAGCACATGTAAAGTGCTGCACATTTCCATTAATTGTGATTCCATAGCCAGAAAGTGTGATTTTTTTTTTTTACATGAACTAATTAATTAAGCAGTGCAAATAATAAGCATGAGGCTGTCCAACTGCGGCCAACGGAGGTAAAAGTCTGCAGCGCCAGAGTCTGTCGGCTCCATTAATGATGCATGCATCCCTGAAGGATTATTAAATGTCAGAGGCAAGCATCTTGACGCTCTTCCTCTTGAGTTTGACTGGATTGGCGTCTTTCAACTACCTGAATTAGTGTTCAAACAGTTAAGTCAAATTTCTGGAACGTACCCTTTAAATCGAGCCTATTGTGCAGGTGCTCTCAGAGTCAGGATAGCAAAATACAATAAATCAGCTGCTTTGTAGTCTCTTCATGAGTGTTGTTCCATCGTGAGCATCGGTGAGTGGCTGTCACCGCCTCACAAAGACTTTGTCCACTTTGATGCGGTGATTTCACACAGTGAGAGGTCAGACACCTGTTTTTTTTCTGCATTTCTTTGCCAGCCATCAAAAGAAGACAGTTCAAAAGTTTTTGGTCAAACCAGACAACTTTCATGAAAACACCCATTACTGCTGTATATACACTACCAATGGTCAATTACAAATCAGAATGAGACTCAGCTTTATTGTAAAACACACACAGAATTTGTCTCCAGTAGTATAGGCTACACTAGTATTGCAATAACAAGCATTGACGATAAACAGACATGATATGTAAGTATGGAAAGACTTTCCGTAACGTAAGGGTAAGCCATTATAGATTTGAGTTACTGTTTAAGGAGTTAATGGTGAGAGGGAAGAAGCTGTTTGAATGTCTGCTGGTTTTAGCGCGCATGGTTCCACAGTGCTTACTTGAAGGGAGTAGCTGAAAGAGGTGGTGGGCAGGATGTGGAAGGTCCAGTAGGTCTTTCCATGCTCTTGTCTTGGTTCTTGCGGTGTGCAATTCCTCGAGAGTTTCTCCTGACATCTGGATTTTGGCCTTTTTTGCTGCCACTTCCCCTCTCTCCTTCCCCCTCCTCTGATGTGGTTTTAACGATTGTACAGGATCAAATGTGATCAATGTTGCCCGTTTGGCATCCCATGCAGCCTAAAGTCACACTGTAAGTAAATTTCTGAGTTCTTCTCAAAGAGTTCTCCTTTTTTTTCTTCCATGAAATGTTTTCCCTTGTTTGGAGTTGAGACCAGGGGATATCTTTTTTAATTTTTGTGAACTGTGGGCCTTTGAAGCCCTGTGAGACTCTTTTGGTAATTTGATACACTTGTCAAATAACTTTACGGCATGTTATTTCAATTAAAAGTCATTTAACATTTTCATAAATGCGAGCAATGGAACAACCATGCGTGCTGTCACACGACAATTGGAAAAACAAACAAACAAACAAACAAAAAACTTTGAGGCGTCGAAGCAGCCATCCTTATGCAACAGAACGACACTTCAATACGCTTGTGTTCTGTTGCTTCCAACTGGAATTGCTTCATGCAGTAAACGCTGCCGCACAGCCAAGCGTCTCCCTCCGGGCTGGAGTAACCACTCGTTTCCCCAGCCCATTTTTTTTTTCTTCATCTCATCCCTACCTAGCAGACTGCAACGTCAACACACACTCACTCAACCCCTTTTTTTTTTTTGCTATTAGCACATTTTTAGAAGCGAGCGACGTGTTGGCTTTTCATCACCTGTTTTCCTTCTCATGCAGCACGCTGCTCCCACCACAGCTCCCTTCCATCTGTTCTCCGTGAGCAGGAGGGAATCCCAACTCTCGCCTCTCTGCAGTGGATGAGGTCAAGCGCTTACGTAAGTGGGGAGAGAAGGCAGCAGACAAGCAGCACTCACCTCTGTCAGCTCGCATGGAAAGCAATAAGACAGGCAAGCAGCGGGCGGATCAATTATTTATCAAGCCTCCGCAGCGTGAATGCTTTCTGCCCTCCCGCTGTGCCACAGTGTAGCAGACAGCTTTAAGGTGGAACTCGACTTGGGGAAAACAGTTTGCCTCCAGTTGTCGCTCACGCCCGCAGCTCATCCCCCCTCTGGAACAGGAAGTAGAACACATTTTATAATCACCTTACGAAAGGGGACAGAATTGATCTACACCTGAAATATATCTGCTTAGATTCTCAGTTATCCAAGTGGTGGCAAGTTGCAAAGGTTAAAGAAGGCCATTGTTCACTTCTTGTTTGCTGAAGACAATTCTCCTTTCATCTAAAAGGCTTCGACAGTTCTAAATTTTAAGTGTGGCGGGCGTATGCCATCAGGGTAGTCAGAATGAGATGGCTATTGACATGGCTAGTGAATGAAGGTTAAGCATACCAACTGGTTGTTCACCTGCCTGTTGACAAAATGGCTTACTAGCGGCCATCCTACCCATGGAAAAAGACAATAAACTGTCATTCCAAAACACCATTAAGAGTACAATTAAAACATTTTTAAATAAACCTATCAACAATAACATATATAGATTTTAAAATCATTTCAAATACAGTATACTGTTCCAAACTATTATGCACAACAGTGTTTCAAAACATTTTTTTAGGCTGTCAAGAACTGAAAATCGTCTGTCCTAAATATATTTTTTAATATCTATTTTATATTGATTTTTTTTTGTTTGTTTGTTTGTTTTTTTTGAGGAGGGGGCTCTTGCTTTTTTTGTGTGTTTTGTTTTGTTTTTGTTGCAGGATTCATAATAACCGCCCCCCCCAGCCCCCTTCGCTCTTTGGATGTGAACTGGCTCCCACTCTGTCACTCGGATTAGCTCCAGCTCAGTTGCAAGCAAGCAAAAATATTACCCCTATTATTGTCTGGCATATAGTCTGTAAAAAGCCAAATAGGTAAATTCTAAATCAGTTGACGTTAAACAGTAAATTCTGTTAAGATACTGTTTCGACTAGATTTTTAAGATTGTGCTTTGAATAAATAATTTCTTGTTAAGGAGCCTACCGCAGTGGTGCGCTAAAAAAACACCACTTTTGTCTCATGTCTTTATTTTTTCGAGCGTCTTCAAGCTTCCTCACTCCGCATCCCTCGATCACCCAGCCCTCCCGCCTTGCTCTTCCACACAATTACACACCGCTTCTCTCATCCCCGGTGGTTCTCTGTTCTGCTATCTCTCATTCTCATCTCGAGTGCACTTTCCATTGTTCACTTTCTCTTCGCCTGCGGCTACGAGCCTCCCTGTGTTCTATGCCGTCGTCTTTATTTCTACGTGCCACTGTGCTGTTGTGGAAATTGCTTTTCGTTTCAGTACACCTTCGCTGTTGATCCCCACACACGCCCATAGTGGGAATCGCGGCGAGAGTGCGCACTTGGCTTTGAGCCCAATCAAGGGCTGAGGCCCCGGGACCCAATGGGCCACACTGTCGATATCCTCCCCAGCTCTCGAGGTGATCTGGAGCCAGCAGCCCTGAGAGACGCATAAGCCGAGAAGAGTGTCAAATATAAGATGGTATTCAATTAAACTTTTTGACAGCTGCTGTTTTTGTCTGTGCTACAATAGATCGTAAAGGTTGGCAACAATAGCTACCAGGATCCTTCTGGGTGGCAAATAGGTGATTGACTACTGCTGACTTGGACTAAAATGATGACATAACGCAGTGTTTGGGGAAGGATCGCTCAATATAAGCTAAAAGGTAGAGTTTGTTTTTTTCCTGCTAGCTAAGCCAACTAACAACTTCAACTTCAAAGTTTTAGAGGTATGATGAGATGTGAAACTTGAAATAAATAAGCAGCAATTCAGACAGGAATGAACTTTGCCACGCTCGATTCAGATATGTTAACACCGAAGGCGAAAGTACCCCCTGCGTAGGGAGAGAGCGGAGATATGTGGACATACAAACATATCGCGCCCTACTTTTATCCTATCTCTTGAAATGTTGAGGAACTTACTGCGCATATTAAACTTTAAACATTAGTCAACGGGGAAAATATCTGCTCCCCAGAGTAGATGTTACGTCACAAAAACAGACAACAGAGATGAATGAAACCACATCACTCATCATGAACCGCTGTACTGTATATACTATTTATCTCGCTCGTCTAAAAATTAATTTATATATATATTTTTTCTTTAATTTCACTATCAATTTTTGGGTGTGTTTCTTGAGGCAAAGTAGTGTGCCAACCATGAATGAGCAAGTCATTAACCGAGTCACGACATATTAGCACATTAGCCACGGACTCAGTGTCGCTACTTGTGTTGGTTAGCCATATTAGCATCCTGTCAATCATGTACTTTTTTTCATGGTTTCAATAAGTCTTGGTATTGTCTCGTCTTCTCAGTTGAACGCATAATTTACATGAAGCCTTGTTCTTGTTTGACTAACATCACAAAAAAACTAAAGAAACCCTAATGATAGAGACTCAAGACAATGAATAGACACGCTAACATTAGCTAACTCTAGCTCTGTGCCTTAGCCTTGGTGGCTGAATTATTTTCATCCACCGTCTCCTTTTTGCTGGGGCGCTTTGTTTTCTTGATCGCCCACAACGTCTTTTCTAATCACATGGTTCTTGACACTGTTGGTAACGCCTGAAAATT
Source organism: Hippocampus kuda (assembly GCA_901007745.1). Classification (NCBI taxonomy): domain Eukaryota; kingdom Metazoa; phylum Chordata; class Actinopteri; order Syngnathiformes; family Syngnathidae; genus Hippocampus; species Hippocampus kuda. Next base: position 7,027 of record CAAKHF010010967.1, read on the forward strand.
AGACACAGGCAACAAAGCTTTACGCAGAGGCCAAATTGCTCAGTTTTGATGAATGCATTTATTTTGTAAAGATTTGTTTGGTTGTCATTTTGCACCTTCTTGAGTTTATCCAAGTTTATTTTGCTCTTGTGCTCTGTTTACGAGCTAAGCTCAACACTGAGTCACACTTTTGACAGCGAAATGCTGCTGCGGCTGCATGTTGGCTAGTGTGTGTGTGTGCGTGTTTAATATTGGCTGTTGTCAGCAAAGTAACAGCAGTGCTCGCATCTGTTATGAGACAACTCACTGTGACATCACTGATAAACGTGTTATCAAGTGTTCCTGTCAATGTGTGAGTGGCTGCAATCTTTTTTTTTTTTTTTGCTAGCCAGTTGTTCTTACCTATGATGACGGATTACGACCAAACACAAATTACAGCAGAGAGGCTTTTCATTCGCGTCAATTAACAACCCTTTGAAGCCAGAATTGCTTTCCCCTTGTTTTCAAATATGCCTCATTAAGTGCAACTTAATCTTCTTCTTGTCAGTGCTGCTAATGGAAGCAGGAGTGTTTGTATCATGGATTTATTAATCATGTCAGAGCATTCTCCGGTCTGCAATGTTAAGTGTCTATTAAACTCTAGTTGCATCGTAGCTATACTCAAGATGGTTGATTGAAACAAATCTGAAAAGCCGATTGTGAAGTTATAGCCGTATGATTATTATTAATTTATCAGTGTTCCATAGTGCTGATCCTCTCTAGGGTTGTAGTGGGTGATCATGGTCACAGGCAGCTCATTGTGACATGTTTATATTTTGTACTTTTTGGTTTTATTTATTTTGCACGTAGACCGCAAAGCACTGAAATAACACAACCATTTACTGGATAAACTTGTCGAGGTGAGATCAGATAACCTATATAGGGTTTGTAGCAAGGTCTGATGACAAATCATGATGACAACACGTGGTGCCCATGGACCGGTTCTAAAAATACCTCACCATATTGCGATATTGCAATCTCCTCGGAATGTTGCAGAAGTGATCATTTTGAAAATGTAAACACAGGCAGAGATATATAGAAATACAGGTATATGTTTGCATTTTGATCATTATCTTTCCCACCTCCTGAAATCATTGTTCATAATTATTTAATAATCATCAAGATCAACGTCTTCAAATAGATTGATATCATTAATTATTCACAATACCATTTCATTAAATATCTTTTGAGCACATTTGCTATTTCAGCAGTGCGTTTCAAAGTGACAGCCCTTTGCCTTAATCAATATCCAAGACGTTGTTCTGACTTTCACAAAGGTTAGTGACACCTGATATACAGAACCTTAAAAAAAAAGAACCATAATATCATGAACATTCTTGGACAGTGATCTACCAATGATAAATATAATCGCCTTGGCAGAAGTACATTTTTTTTTTAATTTTAGTAAGCGTGAGTGACACATTCACAGTGCTACACTGTACCGACAGGATGCGTCTAATTTATGTAAATATAGTCCACAGCATTGTGCAGTACTGTAGAGTTTCTGCAGCTCATGCACTAAAGAGGTTTGAAGAAGTCACTGTACATCTCAGAAAAAAAAAAAAATCCTTGACATAATTCTACAATGAGAAGATGCGGAGGAGACGGAGGAGCAGGGTCAGTCACTCTGGGTGGCCCGCGGAAGGCAGCCAGTTGCCATGGCAGCACAGTAGTCAGAGCTGGTGTTGCTGGGTCCGGCTGGCAGCTGGTTGGCGAACAGCAGCAGATGGAGCAACGCAGGTTTTCCGAGAACACACAGGCACGGCGCCTCGCCTACATGTGTCACATCCTTCCTCGTCATTACCCACGAGGCATCACGCGCACGCTTGGAAAAAAAACCCCAGGCCGCTCAGTAGGGAGTTGATGGCGCTTTATCATGCTTTTAGCCTTTTATGCGGCAGATTACAGTCAACAAAGGTCCATTGTGTCCTCCGTCCATCTGTCATTGACACCTCTTATCCTGTAAAGCGTGCGGGGGGTTGGCAGTCATGAGGTTAAAGGCAGGGTCAATTGCAGGGCGAAAGCGTTACGCATTACGCCAAACCACCTTAGAAGACTCGCTGGGTGCCTCTTAAAGATTGAGAGCAGTGTCACAAGAACTATTGTCATTTTTATGTGTCATGGGGACACAACACTTTAGTAATTGTCATAGAAAGTGGATCGCACAACTAGTTACCGTGTAAATAAAACAGTGGTTCCCGTTTGAACCAGAAGTCACTCCCATAATTCATACTAAGCAGGGGTGTCTAACTCATTTTTGTCCCGGGCCACATTAAAGTTACCATTTCCTTTGGAGGGCCGTTATGGCTGCGAAACCATATAAAGAAGTCAGGAAGACTGGTTTATTCAACTAGAGTGACTGTAATAAGGGTGTTGGTAACAAGAACACTGAGAATAGCTCTCTTATATATTACATACGAGAATTTGAAATTTTGGTCCAAATTTTAGCAAGGATCATAGAAGTCGACATGTTTGATTTGCTTTCGCGGGCCACATAAAATGACGTGATGGGCTAGAACTGGACCCCGGGACTTGAATTTAACATCTGTGATGTAAAGGCTCATGGGGCCTTAAAGTGGATTCCCAACGGATTGAGATAGACATCTGACAAAAATCCTCAAGGAATTGAAGCCCACTCAAAAATGTTGACAATTGTCTGTAGATACGACATAATGTAGGCAAAGTGCTTTTTTTTCGTTGAGACAAGGCTATGGTCAGGCTAAATTAAGCTCCTCCCCCCACCTCAAGAGTTTCTCCACTCCAATATGCTACAAGATGGCACCGAGGTAATATTTTCCGTGAGACATGCACAAAAACAGCTGCCAATATGAAACGTATTTTGAAAATTGCTGGCAGTACAGTGCTGGCAGTAGAGTTGATTTGATGGACTGTACACACTTTGTTGTCATTTCTGTGATAAATAACTTTACCCAAAACACTTTTCAAAAATTAACGTCAAAATCCTAGTTTGGCTTTTTCTGCGCTAGCTGCATGTGCACACGTCGGTGCACGTGAGCATAGCATGGCACTCTTCTCCAGTAAAAGACAAGTTGCCGAGCAGAGGAGGCAGCTGAAAGGCAAAACCGGCGGCTCACAGAACCCACGACTGTGAACTTCAGTCACTTTGCAGACCTGCTCTCACCCTGCCCAAGACAAATCTAAACTTAGCTTGGCAGAAGGAAATAGAAAACTCGCCTTACAGATTGCTTCCACACAAAAACAAAAAACAAAAAAACATCTCATTTCTTGGGTTGCGGCAGATCACATGAAATGATGATTACAGATTGGGGCAAAGACAGAATTTGTTGTTGGTTTTTGTGTGTGTGTGTTTTTTTTTAAATGCTGCTCATTACCATTCCACAAATCTGTCACGAGTCGACGATTGAATCATTTCTCTTTGTGCGGTTACTATGGCAACTGTAATTAAAGTCCAGCAAGATGAGTCTGTTTCCAATTAGAGGGCAGGCCTGCGTCGTGCCAACTGGTTTGTGCATCTTTATTTCACGGTGCCGCACGGGTCACGGTGCACGCTGTAAAGAGTGGGCCGCAGCGAGAAGAAAGATGAGCGGCGTGAGCGAATGTGATGCGGCACGTTGCCGCTGCAAATGGAGCAACGGCTTTCTTCATGTTGACCTCCCGCGGATGACTGCGCTGTGGGAACGTTGTTTGCTCATCGCTGTTAATTAATCAACGTTCCAGAGCAGGGGTCCCCAACCGCTGGTCAGCAGACTGGTACCGGTCCGCAGGGCATTTGGTACTGGGCCGCACAGAAAGAACTTGCCTTAATTCTGTTTTATTTATTTATTTCGGAATACGAAAGATGCTTTATTTTGAAAAACTACCGGATTCTCCGTTACATCCGTCGGTGTCACGCTTGACTCACTTCAAGCCACGCTTCTCCGTCACGTGACCGATTACGCTCAAGACAAAACATTGGAGGTCGCAAAATGAGTTAAAAAAAACTGCTGGAGATTGCAAATGACGACGGCCTTAAAAGTACGTTTGAGACAACTGGATTAAAGTTATGGCTGAATACTCTGAGATCGCCACAATAGCACTATTGCTATTTCCGACATCCTACCTGTGTGAGGTGGGGGTTTCTGCAGCAACGGCGACTAAAACAAAATTACGAAGTAGACTGAACATAAACCACACACTTGAGGTGTCATTGTCTCCTATTACCCCGAGATGGGACCGTCTAGTTGCAGAAAATCAAGCTCGGGGCTGTGGTGAGTCGTCATTTTCATGCACTTTGAATTTGCGTTGTATCGTATTTTGAAGGCATTAAACATTACCATAGCGATCAGTGTTGCGGCCAGATTAGACGCTCCTTGTGTTTATTATTATATTTTGAAAACACCACAGTTTTCATGCAGCTCATACCATATTATTTTGTTGTATGAATCCGCCACATTTTAAATGCCGGTCCCTGAAAATATTGTCTGACATAAACCGGTCCATGGGGCAAAAAAGGTTGGGGACCCCTGTTCCAGAGTGAACTTGACCCCTGATGGAAAAATGGAAGCACATATAAGTGAGAGAGGTAGCTCATTTTCGGATGTTAAAATAATAAAGTAAACCGTCTGAAAGCTCGGCAGCTCATCAGTAAGCTGTTAAAATTAGTTATTTTTAGTGAAGTATAAAAAATATATGCTTGTTAGTTTTGTAATGTTTTCTGTCTACTTTTGTTCATTTTCCATGTTTTTTTTTTTGTTTTTTTTAGCATGAAGCGAAACTGACTTAAAAAGGCAAAGGTGTAATTCACTTTATTTTATGTTTAGTTTGACAGTAAACTTCAATGGGGAGGAGCAATAAACAAAAAGCCTCTTTTTTTTGTATAGGAAGAAGAATTGTTCACTCTCTGCCAAACTGCTCTTTGTTCAGTCAGGATATTGCGTTCACTGCCATCATCTAGCGACTGTATTTAAAATGATTGCTTGCAAGACAGAAAAACAGATGACAGCTGGTAATATGCTAAAGTAAGTCATGATAAACACTGTAAAAAAATACACATGAAGGTGACATTTATCAAATTAGAAAGAATTTCTGAACACCCGAAGCTGGTGCTTTTAGCCTAACAAAAGACAATTATTATTATTGAAGTCTTATTGTGGGTTGCCGTCATCACCTGGGGTTGAAAAGAGGAGTCAATTTATTTGGACAAAAGGAGTACAATCTTTAAAATTCCAGAGCATTGCTAAAGGGTTGGAGTAAAATAAATAATGAATGGAAAAAAAAATCTAATTAAGTTGAATGACAACTGTTGGTAATTTTACTTCCCAGCACTGTTGCTCAGGCACGGAAATATACATCACGTAGCTGCTGCCTTTTTGCCACTGCTGCAATTAATATCTTGAGTATCATCCAAATTGACCCCCAAATCCACAGTAAAGACCCCCCAAAGAACAAGAATGATGAAAATGAATCAGTCCTTATTAATAATGAGGCCGGTTCCAAAAACAACCATGGTCATGACAAAGATGGAGGAGGCCAAATGTTGAAAGTCTTGCCCCTGGCTTCGGGCCATAGCAGGAAGTCAAGATTTGAAATGGGAGCATGCGATGATGAAGCTATTAGAAGCTTTCGCAAGTCCTCCGCTCTTGTCTGGAATGTGTGCAGTGCTATGAAAACGATATTTGAACTCAATGCATCGATTCAGTCTGAAGTAATTGGCCGTAGAAAGATGTTTTGTTTGTTGGTGTAATATTGAGTGCGAGCACAATTTAGTCAAAGGATTAGATAATCTGCACCACAGCAATGCCCCCCGCCCCCAAAATCATAATTTGATGAGGAAAATCCAACATAGAGAATACTATTATAATATAGTTCATTATTTTCACAGATGAGCTGGAGTCAATACCAGATGACTTTGGGTGAGAGGCTGGGTATAACCTGGCCTCATCGTCAGTCAATCACAGGGCACAGATACACGTAGACTGTCTGCTGTTGAGTGAAAACTGCTATGACTGCTATGAAAAATAAAAGCTAATTTGTCAAGAATCTTTGCTGGAGCATTAAATTAAAAGCAAATTAATTAAATGAATGGTTAAAATTGGCCTCAAATTGAAAGGCTTGCTCCAGACACTGACTCGTTTATGCCATTTTTTTATGGGGCCATTTTCCTGAAGGTCTGTTTTGCACTCCTCACGGAAAAAGATGACCTCTGGTTTGTACAAAACATGTTTTTCCGTATCTATTTTTAGATATGATTAGTGTAGATCCTCCTCTGTCGCCTCGTTTTCGATTGGATGATTTTCCTGCAGTATTTCGATGTTTATCGCACACAAGGCGGGTTAACTCATCTTTGACCCAGCCCCCAACGTCTTGCTAGCTAGCTGGAATATTTATATCGATATGTCACCGCCACTTTTGAGGGTTTTAGGGGACATGCAGACAAAGTTACAAATGTGTCGCCTAACCTTGAATGGGAGGAGACACAGGAGAGCCGTCTAGCCGTCCGTTACCCGTGATGATGTCGGAAGCTCCGATAGCCAAACAAACAACAGGCAGATGGGGGTCACATTGTTGAAAGTTCATTTTTTATTTTTTATAGCACACGTACGCTTGTCTCGACTCAAAATGATTCTCTTCATTGTCCTCTGAAGACAAAACAAAACAAGTGGTTCCATTAGGTGTCCGTCAATTTGTTATGCTTGTACTGGTGTCACAAAGATGATGAAATCCCCGACAGTAACATTAGCACTCGCATTGACTAGCATTTAGCATAGTGGCGCCTGATGTGGCGCACCCATTTATAGACCACTTAATTAAAATACAGTATTTTGGTTTTCCATGCTAATGAAAGGCTATTCTCTTTGTAAGAAGCCAGTTTTGCAATGCATGTTATTTTTGCGTATGGGGTTAATGGTCATGAGACGAGCAAAACGAATCGCATGCTAACCCACAGAGCGCATCGTGAAGGGATTCAAGTTGAAACAGGCTTTATCTTTGCAAATTTAAAGACATTATCCTGACAAAGCGTCAGTTGCCAAAACATGACACTGGCTTAAATTCATGTCCCGACCTCATTAGCTCAGTCACGGAAGGCTGGAAATAACAAACGTGAAGCAGTGTTACAATATTTTGTCATCCCAGTACTTACAGTATACACGATGTCGCCCTTGGGTGTATTTGTGCCTATTTGTATACCAGGCTGTCAGAGTTGCCCGCCCCACCCCCCTCGACTCCTAATGGCTTAATGGGCACCCCGTTGTGCCTCTCGGGCCCCCCCGGAGAGGGGCACACTCTGAGGGGAGAGGAGCACAAAGGCGCAGGCATGTCTCTTGAGAGGAGTGTCTTTGTGGAACTGAGGGCCACGGCTACGCTAACTGGGGCTAGCCTCATGGTGATTACCCTCCCAGGGGGGTCCGCTTTGTGGGCTCTGACACCCAGAACCTCACCTTTACATAGCCCCCTGCTGCGCCCCACCAGGAGGGCCAAGCGCACCCCTGTCCATCACCACTCGTTGGCACAAGAGGCCACTTCGTTGACACAAAGTAGATACATCTGTCTTGATGTTCTCGTCTCAAGACAAATAGAGACGAGAGATCTATTTATCTCCTGAATATGTCCTCCTGGTTGTTTAGGACAGTGCTACCCAACCTTTAATGCAGTGTTTTTCAAACTTTTTTGAGCCAAGGCACACTTCTTTCATTGAAAAAAAATCTCGCGGCACACCAGTAGCTGAAAATGTGAAGCCCCCCCCCCCCTATTTTAACAATTAATGTGTAATATTGTGACTATAACCGCTTTTAACATTGAAGAATGACGTTATAACAGCTTGAATTGGAATCAAATGAACACAAAGAAAACAGTATTTTATCATCTTTCATATTCATTGTTTCACCGTCGTCCTGCATTCATGCGTCACAAATTCGCTTGCCTCTCGTCGAAACACAAGGCAATTGGCTAGCTGTTGCTGCTCCCTAGCGGTATGGGAGGGTACTACATGATTACTTTCTGGGCGAAAGACCGCAGACATACAAATTGGATATTTTCTTGCGGCACACGCACACAGGTTGAAAAACACTGCTTTAACAAAGTACACATTTAATATTTGATTATCTAACGCCACATTACAAAACAGTCACAAAAAGTACGAACATTGAAATAATAATGCCGATCTTGAATTTACTCACAAATTGAGCTGCTCAGTGTGAAATCTGTTCAATTAAACACAAAGGTAATATACTCGGAGTCAAGACTTATTCTGAAGTGTGAAGGGCAACAGGTGGATGCACAGGTTTATTGTACCTTCTGCTAGCTAATGGAAGAGTCTTCTGCCTGTCACTGTATGTTGCTGGCATTTACAGAGGACTTACGACTCGGCCATCTGCTGCCGTTGCAGGACTATAACGCTCAGTGGAGCAGCAAAAGGCCCACCCAACAAAAGGACACAATCTTCATAAATCCACAGGAGCTCGACAGTATGAAAATAAAGTCGCTGTGAATGAGGTTAGCCTCGCTAGCTTTAGCTATGCGAATCAACCGCTGGTCCTAAAGTACTTGTACCAGTGGGACCGTGGGACTGGAACGAGGGCAGCGGCGCCAAGTGCAGTTCCCGTCTTCATCACCAAAATATTACGTCCAATAAGGGGCGGGGCAAAACTGGGATAACAGGAAGCAAAAAAGTTGGGGCCCACTGTTCTGTACGGAAAAATTATTAAGGACCTCTGCGACTAATCTACATCAACTGGACCGACTACAAAAAAATCTTTAGTCATTCAATTCCTAGTAGAGTATGTGGATATAGATAAAGATATAGATGAGAGAATGAAAAAGAACAGCTCACAATCAAAAGTCTCCTAAAGCAAAATGAAGGCGCTCTACATAAAAGGGCCATCATGCCGAAAATGGTAAAATCATGCCTAAAACCGTAGAAGTCTGCCCTTCAATCACACGCAGGACTTTTGTCAAATCCATGATGGTGATCAAGAAATACAGAAGTCTCAATAGTCTAATCACTTCTGGAATTTACTGCATGACAAATGGCACGATCCAAGAACGCCAAGGAATTATTGTGCGCTACGGGCGACTCCGAAAGACGCTAGCAATCACTTGCAACTCATCAATCCTAATGTAAACCAAACGATAGATTGAAATGCATCGTTCCATATAGCGTGTGACCGCATCAAGCTGTCGATGTGGTTATATCTGCTTCCCTCATCAATTTCTGTCTCTTTGTATTACTCGACACACAAACAGTAATTTTTCACCCTCGGGTTCTGGCGAGGACTGCATTAGGAAGGCCTCTATTGAAAGGACACGTTAGATTTTAACTGCTGATGATGGACGATCCATCGGCGTCTGCCCAAAGCAATCAATAGGCTCTCTAAACAGGGGATGGTGAGGCGAGATAGGTTCTCCTTAATGTGCAAATTGTTGTTTCTGGGGAAATGAAGGACGTGAGTGTCTGGTGTGCTTTATATCCCGCTGCAAATGTTGTGGAAGTCCCACCTCTGATACTACTGCAAAGGTGGAAAATTGCCTCCTATTCCGTGTCAGTGCCTTTTATACAGAACAGCAACACAGGATAAAAGGCAGGATTTTTTTTTTTTTTTTTACAGGCTGTGTAGTGTATATCATATATGAGGTCTTGGCCATAATCCTTTGGGGGCAAAACCTCGAAACTAATCTGGTTTCTATTCACTGATATGGAAAATTGAGAACTTTGATTCCGTTTCCTCACAAAAGCAGTACAATCCAGGAGCCCTGCGGGTATAATCTAAAACTGTTTATACCGTTATGAAAAATTCCCAACCTCGCTTATTTGACCTGAGGCATATTTTACTGTGTATCATCGCCCATGTGACGTAAGCATCACTCGTATTCTGTGCCACCTTATTGAAGAACACATCACATTGGTGGTGCATTATTTAAGTCTAGGAATCGCCACTCTGAGGCCAAGCAATTTTGAGCTTCCAAGGTGAGCAGCTTGCAGCTGGAAAATTGCAATGTACTATTTATGACACTTTCATTACAACTTTAAGGTCCTTCATCCTTTTTTAAGTAACACCGGACCCAACCTGCTACTGTAGCACAGGTTGCAAGTGGTTAAGCCTATTTTTTGGCACGTATACAAATGTGGGGAAAATATGTTACGATCGGATGAAACCAAGGATGAACTTTTCGGATGTCATTTCAAAAGGTACGTTTGGCACATACACAAGGCAAGGCAGCTTTTACATGATAAAAAGTACATTTAAAAGAACATTTAAAAACAAGGTCAAGAAGTAAGAATGCATACAAAATTACAAAGAAAAAAAGAGGAAAATTATTTTTAAATGCTTTAAAAGAGCTCAATTATAAGCAACAAGTCGACTCTTTACCAAAACAACTCGATATTGTAGCTACATTGTCACAAGGTGGAGGGAATTATGAACAGTTCAAAATAGCAGTCAGTGTGAACATAAAACCCTCTGGCTCCTGCAAAATAGCAAAAAAAGAATACAGAGACAGCCTACTAGAACATCTGAATTTTATTTGGCCACTATAAAGAGTGACTGGGGTGTGATAACTCCCATTTTACATGAGTTTGAATGTGATTGCTGAATTCGGAACACCGCCCGATCCCAGTTATAACAGGGTGTGCACACATATGCAATCACATTTATTTATGTTTCACCTCAAAAAATATTTCATATTTCCCATTTTTTTTCCCCAATTGAGTTGTACAGGTTCTACATTAATGGTGGAAAAGTTCTGAACGCATTTACCTTGGTCTTATTGAGCACGGCGTGTGTAAACTTTTGTTTTCCACTAAGAGGTTCCCTCAGCTGCTATCACGTTTACGAGGTGGTGGTGGACCCCAAAATGCAGGCAGAAGGGAGGAGCAGGGTGAACTTGAAGAATTGTATTAAAACACAGAGAAAACTAAATCCAAAACAAAGTCCAAAGAACAAAACGAATCCAAAGTAACAAACAAAAACCATGGCAAAAGCTAAAAACTCTCAGTGACAGAAACATGACCGAAACAAACCTGACAGCAGCAAACAAGTAAATAAACACACAATGACCCGGCACTGAGTGGTCGTGCCAGGAGTCCTTTTAAAGCAATAATTAGATAACGACCAATAGGTGTGCAGCTGCAGGGAGAGCCCTACAGTGCCACCTGTTGGTCACAAACAGAATCATGACAGCTGCTTTGTAAGCAAAGCAAGGCCGAGAAAACCTCATGCATTCCAATATACGTCATTGGTTGCCAGCATAATTTGAGTCGAGTATCACTGTTTGACCCGAGTGGAGATGTTGCAAAATTACACTTGCATCGAAGCTTTTAAGCCTCTGGTTCTCAAATTGGGATCCTCAGACCCACCCGGGCTCTGCTCTGCTAGCTGTCATTTTGTCATGTGTGAAAAATAATTTCCAATAAATTATACTAATAGTAATCGGCAAACATCCCGCTGTTTTGTGAGTGAATCCTGCTCTGAAACTGTGATTCAGGCAGTTCATAATGAAACGTTTGATGCATATCAAGAAGACCAGAAAGAAGGAAGAAATGGAATTGTTTCGGCCAGTCTTTTGTTAATGGACTACCACAGCTCGTATAGCAGCTTTTATGGCTCCCATATTCCTTTACAATGGATGTAGATGCTGATGAGGGAAGGAAATGGATGAAAAAAAGGCGCAGAGGGTTGGAAAGACAATAACCACAGTGGTTCAAAGTTGTTTCAAAAATCTCCTTGCAGTGCTGTCCTACTCGACCGATTGCATTTTACGTCACGTCTCACCTCAGACGCAGGCAGAGAGAACTTCTTCTCGGGACCAATCAGAGAGGCGGTGATGATTTGATGCAAAACAAAGACGCCATCAACAACACATTCACGGTATGTCAATCTGGCTGAATAATTGGGGAGGAGTTGAAATAAATACCGGATCTATTCAAACCCCCGAAGACTCAGGGAACAGGAACGACACACACACACACAAACACACACACACACACAAATGAGAGAGAGGCAAAGAGGTGGCTATGGTTGTCGCATTACCGCCCCTCTGTGTGCAAAGCTGCATGACAGCGGGGCCATCTTGAGGGGATTGAGCAGATTTAATTAAATTCGATTAACTCAACTATCTTGCTTAATGACGCTGTGATCGCAACTTCCCACCATAATAATAATATCGGTAAATGATAAAAATAATACTAATTCTTATTATTATTATGGAGAAAGCAATTTTTGGAGAAAATGTGTGTCAACATGTACAGTATATCAATCAGGAAATTTTCAGGGGAAATGTGAATTTTTTAAAATAAAGTCGTGACATGGAAGTTTGTGCAATAAAGATAGAAAGTGTCGAAATGTAATTGGTGTTGTGTTAAGGTGGGCAAGGCTGCGGCGAAGATGGGAACGACGGGTCGGCGGCTGCAGTCAGACACCGGCGCGCTTACGTAAGGCCAGTTCAAGAAGCCGCTGCTCTTATGATTAATGCATGTCAGCCAGGACAACATGGACAGGATCTGTGGAGCCACAGAGGGAGGATCGGGCGGCAGACAGGATGGAGGCCAATGTGTTGCGAGGCTCACTTCATGGAGGACGTCAAGCACAACTAGCCATGATCTTTTTGCGAATCACAGAGTGTCGTTGTAGTACTCACCTCACTTTTATCCATCCATCCATTTTCTAATCCGCTTACCCTCACAAGGGTCGCGGGCGTGCTGGAGTCTCTCTCAGCCGTCTTCGGAGAGTAGGCGGAGCACACCCTGAACTGGTTGCCAGCCAATCGCAGGGCACACAGACAAAACAACCATCCGGCCTCACATATTTTAGACTTAAGAGTGTTCCATTAACCTGCCATGCATGTTTTTGAAATGTGGGAGGAAACCGGAATACCCGGAGAAAACGCACGCAGGGACGGGGAGAACATGCAAACACCACACAGGAAGGCCGCAGTCGGAATCAAACCCTGCACCTCTGCACTGTGAGGCCGACGCACTAACCAGTCGCCCACCGTGCTGCCCACTTCACTGTTAATTGTATTAAATTCAACTTTAGGTTAATATACTGTAGCTCTGACTATAAGTAGCTTCGGAGTACAAGTCGGATTTTGGGGGTGAAATTTATTTTACAAAAAAAGCGCGCCAAAGTCCAATGCATCAGGTAGTACAAATGGAAACAGTTCAAGCACAGGTTGCTGATTTTTTGAAAATACACGTGTTCGTAAATTAATGGGAGAGGAGCGCGCTCTGTCTCTCTGAACACAAATACTCTCAGAGTGGTGTCAGGGCATTAGAGTAAATTTCAACAAAATCCAACAAGTTCTGGTTGTATGACACTTCCAATTTTAACTATTGAAAAGTTTTTCTTTTCTTTTTAAAATGGCTTCCCTTAAGTAGAATCCCTCATCACATTGTGGTCAAATCCTGGTTGGTCATTGCATCTTTTTGTACTGCAAATCCTTGATGTTCCATAAGAAAGCCACATGCTAAACTAGCGGTATACCACACATCCGGCACCGTGAATACTGCTGCTTCTTCCACTTCCATATCGTCTCCAACTTTCTTTTGGCGGTTGATGACTCATAAGGTGAATTCCAATCAGTGACCAGAAGGTGGCAGTAATGCACCAAAGGAAAGACAAAATGAATAAGGAACACATACAGATTTTGGGTTAGTCCAAGCTCTAAATTTAACATATTTAAGTTGCACTTGCAGTTTCATGGACCTGACAAACTATGAAAAAAGAGTGCAATTTATAGTCCCAAAAAATACAATAATTTAGTTTAAATTGATCCAGTATAAATGAATTTATCCTGTTTTTATCAATTTAATTTAATTTCATTTTAATGTGTTGGGTTTATTTTTTTCATTTTCATTTTTCTTTTTCTTTCATTTGTGTTTTTTCTTGTATTTACAGCAACATGTAAAATGATCACTTCCATACAATGTGTATGACTATATTCTATAACAATGTGAAGCCCTTTGAGTCCTCTCTGAAAAGGAAAATCTAAATAAAATGCAAGTATTTACGAACCATTGGTGTTTCTAAAAAAAATAATAATCCAAATAGTCATTATCAAGCTAATCGCAGCAGTAATAATTGTAATACCAACACAATTTTTTTTGTTAAACAAATTACATTGAATTGGTGTATGACTGTAATAATTCAAGTGATAATTTAAAGTTACTGTCATGCAAAAAAAAAAAAAAAAATCCAGTGCTACAATTTTAATTTGCTGAGTATTAATAGTAGTTAAATTGAACTGTAGGAGGAGCCCGGAATCGGTTTTAAATATTGGGTCATCTTACAGCAAAAAAAACAAAACAAAAAACATTTGTCATTTTATGGATGATGATTGATGGTTGTTGCTGCGTTTTCCTTTATAGTGAGGCAACTAGGAGACAGTCGCAGAGGTCCACGACAGGGTCGTCTGCCAGTTGCGCTCCCCCTTCCCTCCGAGAGCTTTCGTGGCGCCGCTCTACAGCCTTTCGCCAGCAGTTTTACACATAGCAGAGGGGGCATGAAATGCTCCATTTGCTTCCCTACACGGTATTCACTTTCCTCCTGCCGACATGCTTCCTTCATGTGATTTACGTGTTCAGCTGCATCATCCGTGGTCCTAAAACCCCCTCTTGACCTTTGGATGGCACTTAACCCCACCCACCCCACGTTTAGGGCCTCGTAATCAGGCACAGTTGGCCTCATAAAAACAACTACGGGATGAGCAAATGCGCTATAAATTTCCACGGTGTGTAAAAAAAATCAGACGGCATCAAGTTGGCTGACTGTCAAGCACAACTTACAGCAGCTTCAATTCCCAGTGAGCGTGTGTGTATTTTTACTCTCGATCCCAGGGAGTGTGTATTTTTACTCTTAAATGATCATGTTTTTTGTTTTGTTTTTTTGTACATTGCATCTATATACTGTGATGTATATATATACAGTGTGTATATATATATATATATATATATATATATATAGAGAGAGAGAGAGAGAGAGAGAGAGAGAGAGAGAGAGAGAGAGAGAGAGAGAGAGAGAGAGACAGAGACAGAGAGAGAGAGTGAAGGGCGATCCATTGGTCGATTGGTTAGCGCGTCGTCAGCCTCACAGGGCAGAGGTACAAGGGTTCAATTCTGGCTCCGGCCTCCCTGTGTGGAGTTTGCATGTTCTCCCGTGCCTGCGTGGGTTTTCTCCGGGTATTCCAGTTTCCTCCCACATTCCAAAAACATGCATGGCAGGCTGATTGAACACTCTAAGTTGTCCCTAGGTGTGAGTGTGAGCACGGATGGTTGTTCGTCTCTGTGTGCCTTACGATTGGCTGGCAACCAGTTCAGGGTGTCCCCCGCCTACTGCCCGAAGACAGCTTGGTTAGGCTCCAGCACGCCCCACGACCCTTGGTCAATGTTGTTTTGAAGTAGTTCACCCATTCCCACATGCATTAAACCCATTTAGAGGTGTTAAAAATATATTGAAATTTGTTAAAACACACTTAAACTTGAAAACACTCCCCTAGTACCTGTTTCTCCTTCTCTCGTCTCAAAATAGCAGACTATGGTACAACATCACTGTGAGGGAACTGACCCTGCAAATTGAGGCAAAGTATGCTTGCTTCAAGGTGTTTCAGTTGGAAGTTGACTGTAAAGCAAACACATAGGACAGAATAAATACACACTGTATCTGTAACCAAACCATACAATAATAGTCGACAAAATTACTCACAATAAGTATAAAAAATTACTCACAGGTCTAGAATCTGCAAGAACAATGACTATTCCTGCAGTTTGGTTGTGGACCTTCTCTGCCTACTGTTCGTGTCCTTTTTTTTAACGTTTCACTTACATCCAATGGAGCTCAGGAATTGGGCAAACACACTGGGATTTAAAGGGTGACAAAACAAAAAAATCATGGATATTTTATACAGATGACAGGAATTGATGATATTTAAATTTTAAGCCATAAAAGAAGTTTCAAAAATATATTTTTTAAAATAAATTACAGACTATGTCAAAGAAAGGCCACAAACAAGCTGAAAATCAATCAAGGCCTGAGGGTTGAAAAGAATTGGAAGGAAACATGAAAGTTTGGGCTTACAATCTATAGCGCTCGCGTCAGCATGATCAGAAAGAGCTAAAGTGCCGCCGTGGAGTGCGAGATAATTACCACAAGTGCAGTTAAGTCCGCTCCTTCCCGTCTTCCCTCCCCATTTTCCGAGCGTGCTTATGTAATGGGGCCCAAGCGGGAGCCTATGGAGGCTGGCAGGATTAGATTTCGGCCTGCAGATTTGGATCTCTTTTGTGAAGAAAATCAACAAAAAAGAAAACTTGGAGCTGTGGTCATCTGGATCAATGTGGAACACATCCGAGAAGACACACGGCGCTCTACAAAAAAAAATATATATATATTTTTTTTGACATCTCAATCCGCCACACACCACACTGGGATGGCGAGAGAAAGCACGATGATGAATCAAGGAAGTGGGCCTGGGTCGGCGAACGAGGTGAAAAAGAAGAAGAAGCCGCTTTTGTCCATACAAGCGTTGGGAAAAAAAAACAAAAGATGTGGGAAGATTTCTCTTGAAAAGCAAATAGAAAGAGCACAGCGCGAGCTTTTGACTGAATTGGTGGGTGGCTGCAGAGGACCTGTGCGATTGATGCTACTTTGCTCCTCAGCTTCCTGAGGGCTAAATGCGTGTAGTGACACAGATGAGAGGCTTTGCAAGTACCTCACAGTCGACATCGAATGCTGACACCAAAATATATACATTTTCTTTCGTTTGCACATACACATAGTGGTGTCCAAAGTCAGGCCCGGGGGCTATTTGCGGCCCGTCATTTTTTTGTTTGTTTTGGTAGCACCCTGTGGCAAACACAGTAATGCTTTGAGATATGAGTGATTCGGCTTAAAAGATATTTAAGATGCCGGCCAATTTTTTTTCTTTGACATTCACTCAAAAAAATTGAAGTGCTGTATTGGTGGCAGTGAACTCACCTCACTTCACAGCCATCAGCAGTTTGGCAAATGGTGAAAAATTCAAGCAAAGCAAATGCCACTTCCATGTGAAGATTACTGGCAAATTGAACTTGAAACGAATAGAATCACACGTTGGGAATCGAAAACAAGCACATAGCTTTGCCCAGGGGAAGTATATTTGGATTAATGCTAAGAGCAGCTGCTATTTGAACACAAACAGTGCAGCAACACTACAATACTCGCAAACATATATTCTTTATCTTCTACGAAGAACGACTCATATAAATGCAGCCTACTGAGAAGCTGTGACCGTCTTCATGTACAGTATATCTGTATGTTTGTATTTTACCGGCCGTAGGTAGCCATGACACACGATGCAGAAGAGCAACATAATTTCTATTGAATTGAAGAAAAAAACAACAACTTTACATTGTGTTTGTAGTTGCAAGGGAACACGGTAAACTGATTTTCTCTCGCGCTTTTCTAGATATGCAAAGAAAGTATTCACATAAAAAATGGTGACAAATGTTTTTTTCAAACCACCCTAGTGAATAAAAATAATTCTGTTTCTGAAGCAAAAATGGTTTGCTTCCTTCCTGTAAGGTGTCGAGTTCGCAATTTTGAGGCCATCGAAAACGACCCGCAAGTCAACACTGAAAGATTTTCAGCTTAGAACAAATTGTTTTTGTTTTTCTAAATGAGGAGATGTGATTTGACATGGTGATAAGAGGACTGCATCCTTCAATTTTTTTTTTCCTTTTTTGGTATTGGCCCAACACGAAAAGTCTGCACACCCCCTTCTGACTGTGCACTATAATGGGCAATCTTCTGTGGCTGAAACCACTTCCCCTAAAGCCACTTTTGCACCTTTTACAGTATTTGGCTGGTCAATTAGGAGTCGCCATGTATCCAACCACAACTTGCATTAGTGCTCTCACAAAGCGCCTCCAGAGGACATGCTACCCCCCCACACACACTCACATTCACCACCTCACATTTAGTGTTACTCCCTGTAGAATTATGAACCATTTTACCACACTGAAGGGTCAATAAACAGTGTCAAAATATTGTTTTTCTTCTTTCTGGAAGAATTAAAATGGAACAACGGCACATTTTTAGTCATTAAATAGCTCCCCAAAGCTTAATGTGACAATTGTTTTCATAGAAGGGAACTTATTGTTTGGGATACAAATATGCCAAAGAGCTCGATTGAAGTGACGGCCTTTTCGTGTGGGTTCAGTAAACTGCGGATTGGATTTGATGTGCAATGCTGCCATCTGCTGCAGAAAAAAAGAAAGTGATTGATGAAAGCGCAATGGAAATATTTAATAAGGGTTGTGGGGAGGGAGTGTTGAGTCAAGTTGCCTGCTTTGGGTGGATGAATGCACTGGGCGGGCACTAATTGTAAGTTTGGACATCCATCCAAAAGCAAACTTGACGCAGACCTAAACTGAGAATCAAGCTTGGAACCCTTGACTGCGAGACATACAGGCTGAAATAAACCTGAAATATGATGTCATGACTTGACCCAAAATAGACAAAAACTACATCTCATTCTGCACGGATCAACAAACTTTGCGTACATTGAGACTGTCCACTTTCAAATTTGACCCTGTGTCTACCAAAAATGATTTTAGATTGATCAATTTCTGATGAATCAAGGAAGATGATCTTGATATCTTGAAACTGAAATGGCACACATGCCAAAAATATTTACTTTTTTTTTTTGATTGAACATTGCTCAAGAGCGAGCTTGAACCAGTCCTAAAAAAATATCTGTGTGTTTCTCCAGCACATTTAGAAGAGGGTCTCACAAAAACTTGCACCTGATGGTCTTCCAAGCTTCATGTTGGACCCGTTTGTCTGTGTTCACAGTTGACTTCGAAACAGTCCGTGAACTGTCTTTGTCACCACCACATTTGACCTGCTGGTCTTTGAAGGGCCATGAGAGAATCTCGAAACAATTAAAGCATCGGTGCCCAAACTAAGGCGTCGGGGGTATTTGAGGGCCGGCCATCCATTTTGAATACGGAGATGTGATTCGGCTGCTGTTCAGTGCAGGGGTCGATCTAGTCAAGTAGGGCTGTTGGCCACCACAAATTCTTAAAAGGTGTACCTTACAAATTTTAAAATGGCCCTCGCATCATTCAATTTTGATGTCGTTGGTCATCAAACAAAACCGCTTGATGACACCCCTGAATCAAAGAGTTCAAAAAACTTATATGTTGGTCTCCGAATGTTCAACAGGGAATCTTGGAAGAGTGATAGAGGCACCAGTAAAAATATACCTGCAATGGAGCAATGTTTAAGAGAAGATGCAATGTAATGTTAAATTGGAGATCAAAAAATATGCAGTGCGAAAAACATTTTAAAATTTTGACTTTCGCTGAGGCGGCACGGTGGGCGACTAGTTAGTCGGTCGGCCTCACAGTGCAGAGGTGTGGGGTTTGATTCCTGCTCCAGCCTTCCTGTGTGGGAGATTACATGTTCTCCCCGTGCCTGTGTGGATTTTCTCCAGGTACTCCGGTTTCTTCCCACATACCAAAAAAAAAAAAAAAAAATGCTTGGCAGGTGAATGGAGAACTCTAAATTGTCCCTTGGTGTGAGTGTGAGCGTGAATGGTTGTTTGTCTCTGTGTGCCCTGCGATTGGCTGGCGACCAGTTCAGGGTATACCCCGCCTACTGCCTGAAGACAGATGGGATAGGCTCCAGCATGCCCGCGATCCTTGGTCAATGTTGTTTTTAAGTAGTTCACCCATTCCCACATGCATTAAACCCATTTAGAGATGTTAAAAATATATTGAAATTTGTTAAAACACACTTAAACTTGAAAACACTCCCCTAGTACCTGTTTCTCCCTCTCTCGTCTCAAAATAGGAGACTTTCTCTGAAACACTGATCAAGGATTGAACATCCATGTATTTAATGTCAAAAAGGCTATTCACACATTTTGAAAAGATCTGTAGTTCATTACTTGACAGATATTGTTGGTCCACGTCACAAAAACCTAACCTGCAATACACAACGCATGGCTAGACAGAGAGTTTGTTCACAGATGATCAGGTCTCAGACATCATCCTCTTTCCTGGCAAATCGGCACGATGCTGTGGCTGGAGGACAGGCAGGATAGGATAGGATGGAAGGAGGTGGGCGCTTGGGCAAAAAAAGATATCAGCTTATCCGTCGACCATTTCTATCCGCTCTTACTAACCATCATTAAATGAAGGGGCGGCGTGCAGGAGCAGCTTGACGTGTGCCATCAGAAAACCCCGGAAGATTACGTCGTGGTAATTAATAGAGCGAGGCCAGATTATCAATCTTGGGATATCGAACATGGCAGGAGGTCTCTTACTAGACAAACTGTAAACCTCCCCACCCCCTGCTGACCGGACCCCTGCTGGGAAACGTCTCGTCTCGCTCCGTATTAGACATCCTTTGACTATTACAGTGTTACCGCCACTATGCCAATGTGTACACTTTTGCACAAACCCTTATATGCAAATTAGATCTGCACCAGCACCATACAATGACAACAAAGACGTTCTCTTTTTTTTTAATGTGATATTGGATACATGATTGCAGATGTGGCAAAAGTACCGTATTGGCCCGAATATAAGACGGACCTGATTATAAACCGGCCTCCTCTTTTTCAAGACTCAAGTACTTTTTGAACACCAAATTAATTTTTATACAGAAAATAATTACAGTACATCTGAAACAAATGATTATAATATATTTGAGAGAAAAAGCATGTTATTTTGCCTCATTCAAATGTTAATGTCACATAAAATGATATCGCGGGTCGGATCTGGTCCCCCGGGACTTGAGTTTGACATCTTATTGTAAATTATCCCTTCTGTTTCTGATTGGTTTTTCATTGGGTGCAGTGGTTTCATTCATGTCAAATTAGACAACAAGATATGGGGGGGGGGGGGCGCTAAGAGAATGTTAATTTTTAATTTTTCACACGTACACTCTCAATAATGACTGTACCACCAAATATAACAAAAAGTGATTCTTATTATTATTTTTTGATTATTTGTGTAAAAGTAGAAGCTTTGCTACTGTTGTGAAATGACTAACAAAAAAATGCTGAATTAGCTAATGATAGCAACTGAAAAAATGTGCTTGTTCTGCATTATTTTGCGTTTTCATATTGGATAGAGGAGAATTTAGGGTTTAAAAATATCTGTTTTGAAATGTTGGGAGTAGAAATAAGCTGAAAAAGAAATACTGTCTTCAAGTAGAGTAACAAAGTAGTTGTATTTCATTAATTCTCACCACTATACGTTTGCTAGCAAGTTTAACAGCTGCAGCATGAGCTAATTCGTGACATGGTTGACAGGAAGTTGACGCCCCTCCCCCCCACCTCTGTTATTGACTTCATCCATCAATTCCAGATGAGTAAACACACGGAAAGACATAAATACGCACACTTGAAAGACACAGGAAGCAAGCTGCTTAATGAAGATGACTTAATGCCGTCTGAATTCAGATGTAATGCTTGGGAGCTCCGATTGGGGTGAGGGGGGGGGGGTGGCGGGGGGGTTATGGTTGATCTGCAAGATGGCGAGACTTTCATGTCCTCCCCTTCCTCCACGCGCGCATACATTTCATCGCACTACTTGCTTTCTCTCACCACACATCCACTTTGCTCTTCAAGTACTGTACAGTAAGTAGGACAAGCCTGGAATGATCTGCCCTCGTGCGCCCACTCGTGGCCACATGCTCATGTTCCAAACGGATTAAAAAAAAATCTATTCCAGATCAATCGTGTGGAAAGATGTTTTGAGTTTTTATTCAACATCCATGATGTTCATCCCCACAACAAAAAGAAGAGTTAGCAATGACCTCATTGATTACTATTGACGTTATAGTAGTTTGATGAAATGACCCTAAATATAAGGCGGTTCCATCTATTTTCCGTCATGCGTGTTTTTATTCGGGTCACATGTGAAACTAGTGCCTGGAAGTGGGGCACACCCTGGATTGGTCGCCAATCAATTGTGAGTTACATACAGATAAATAAGCACTGTGATGCACCAATCAGTGAATGATACTATATCATGCAAATGATATGATGTCATACATTTCCAAAGATACTATATATTTAAAAAAACAAAAACAAAAGTATTTTAACATTCTATAAGAATTTGGGATACAAAAAGTAGTTGAATGAGTGTCTTGTGAAGGGTAACTCTTGAAAGTCTGATAA
The DNA here is from genome assembly GCA_901007745.1 of Hippocampus kuda. Taxonomy (NCBI): domain Eukaryota; kingdom Metazoa; phylum Chordata; class Actinopteri; order Syngnathiformes; family Syngnathidae; genus Hippocampus; species Hippocampus kuda. The sequence continues at coordinate 29,167 of CAAKHF010010967.1, forward strand.
TTGTTGCAAAAAAAAAATGCAATAACTCCAAATGAAGTTCAACCCTCTCCAATTTGTACTGGCGGGTTTATTAGCTGCAACTTTTGTCTCAATCTCCCGATAAAGAACTCACAATGGAATGCGGACGCCATGCCCTTTGCGCAAACGCTTTGTTCCAACTTTAATAATGTTGTCAGAAACAACCCAAAAACCAAAGGGATGTAAACGGTATTTCTGTTTGTTCTCTGTTTGCCACTTTCACTACATACGTATACAAATGTATGGTGTCCCATAAGACGCATGGCCGCACGCACGTCACAATAATAGCACATGAATTCAGCCAACAGAGGGGGACGTCTGAGCCATCGATGGTGAGGATTAAAGCAAGCTAGGCAAGGCATACAGTCAACCTGTCTCAAGTGTATTTTGTTGTGGTGACCAAAGTGGACTCCTTGATCCTCCCCGGGGTGGCCCGATAATACGCTACGTAAAGTTTGGCTGCATCCAAAGTACACTTTGTGCTCTCGTTGTAAACAAATGTTTTCCACGCCACTTCGGTGCTGTTTGACGGATAACATCGCCTTCCCCTTTGCCTCTTTGGGGGAGATAAAGTGAGTGCTTAGCATCTTAGGGTGGCCGAGTCTGGCCTACTCTGCTCATCAGGCTCCATCCTTAATTACATAATGAGATGAATTAATTGACTCTATTAATCCAGGTGACCATCTGTTGGCCAGTCGAGGGCCAGACAGTGTGAGCTGTGATCGTAGAAGCCAACGCTTTCGTGCCAAGCATCAGGGACAACCTTGTTAGACCTCCTCGTTCAATCGCAGATTTGCTTCTCTTTTCTTTTTTTAATTTTTTTTTTTTTTTTTTAAAATATATCAGCCCAATTGAACCAACTGTAGTGGGGGAGGGGCCACTCGGGCTTCTATTCACACGGATGTCAAGAAAAGGGAGCGGCTTAGTGTACATACGCGCTCCTTGTTGCTGCAGCTCGCCTGTCACACTGTGGGGGGGGGGGGGGCGAACAAAGCAGCGGCTTTGTGCGGTGTCATGTCTGAATGGGCAGGATGGGATATTATTTCTTTACATTTTTTTGGGGGGGGCTCTTTCTGCCTCTCTCTCTCTCTCTCTCTCTCTCTCTGTCTCTAGCCTTGATCTCTCGAACCCCGGCGATAACAGGGCCGAATTTGATTTTTGTTTTTTTCAAGTGTGAATCTGATCACGAGAGGCCGATTATCAGTGTATTTGAAGAAAAAGGGGCAATTATCGATTTGTGTTTACCCTCACCTACTGATAATCAGGCCTAAATGTTTCAACATTTTTGCTAGATTTGATTCTGAGAAGCCGATAATCAGTAGTGTATTTACATTCACTAAAAATTATGCTTACTGTAATTTGAGCTTTTTGTTTTTTAAGGTTTGTTCTGAATTTTAGCAGGAGCGTCTTATTGGATGTATTTACCATCACATACTGATAATTGTGGCTCAGCTTTTTTTTTTTTTTAATTTTTGCTCAATCAGATTGTGTTTTCATACTGATAATTGTGCCCAATTTGAGCATTGCCCAATCAAATTCAGTAAATTGTCAGACGTCTCGAAAAGATAGTCCGGAGTGATTATTCTGTGATGTGGAGTGTCCAATGCGTGTGATAGCAAATCCCGACGTGCGTGGTCGACACAGAGTAGGGTCGAGTCACGGACTCTGTGACGGTGATGTGAAACGCTAGCCAATTAGGAAGTGACCGGAAAAATGGAAGATCAATCAGTAAAAAAAAAAGACTTTCAAGTCTGTGGCTAACCAAAAGAGCAGCACCAATCAAAGCGCAAAGTCTCTCAGGTGACTTAACGTACCAACTGTATAAACCTAAACAGCAATAAACAAGCGAAACGCCTTCACAACTGTGTTCAAAGTCAGCTGGGATAGATGTCTGACGACACATATATGCAAAAAAAACATTAAAAAAAAAACGCATCAAGCTGGGAACAAAATCCTTCATCTACATTCCATTTGGCCTTTACCGCTTTCAAATCTTCATCTCTTTCCAACAAAAGCATGCTGAGTTTGAATAAACTGACATTCCCCACTCCCCCTTTTCCCAAATGGCCAAAATAATTGCCCATGCATTTAAATGTGAACGACTTGTCCACTGTTGATGGATTTATGGACGACAAGAAGATCTACACGGCGGTGGTTGTTAGTGACCACTCTCCGTAATGCTACTGCTTTCTAATGACACCGTAGGAAAGGATTAATGGGGCCTATACTGGTCAATGTTACACACTTCCTGTTTGCGCTGATGCACCACTTGATGCGTGAGTGTGCTCGTGCAGCAGTCTGTCACAATGCGGCAGTTAAATCAAGAGTGTGTGCTAAATACATTTCTCGGACCATTGAGACTATAGTCGTCCGAAGTGAGCGCCCAGCATCAGAAATTGCTTTCCAGGGGACTATTTCGCGTTTCAAGTGCTTTCAGCATCTTATACGTTTTGAAGATAAACGAGGAATTTCATACTGGCTTCTTTTTTTTTTTTTTTTTTTTTTTTTAATTAACCAGCTCACATCTCATCTCTGAAGTCAGAAACGTACAACATCAAACCAGGAAAAGTCATTTTTCTGGAGAGGAATAAACTGACATGGGTAATGTGCATTACTTGTGCCATTTTTATTTAAAAATTCATGGTGATAGTATTATAGTTTAGAACTAAATGATCATTTTGGCAAGTTGGTGCTCATCAATCAAAGTCAAAACATAATTTGGGGACAGTTGTAGCAACAATTCCCCAAAAGTTTTAACCCCATTTTAATTTTTTTGCAATGTATGTGCTGTAACAAATTGAATTCATAAGTGATTGAAAATGCTGGAAATATAAATAAAATATCAGGAAAAATTGCAAAAAACAACAAACTAGACATGATTTATTTGCTTTGGTGGGTCAAAATAAACAATGATATGGCGGGCCAAATCTGGACCCCAGGCCTTGAGTTTGACATGTGAACCTTTTTATCTGTCTCTCTGTGGTAGTCTAAAACATTTGTTCAGAACTGTACATTATTGTGTCGATATAATTTGGCAAAATCAGTGATTCTACAAGTGTGGTGCTAGTAGCCATAGCGGAACGCCAGCTTTTTCTAGCGGCATGTCAGAAAATCCCCTATATATTTACAATTCAGTTTTACTTAACCTTTAGGTACCATACAATTGTATTTAATCTTTTTAAACAGCTGTTTACATTTTTTCTGCTACAATTTTCAACATGGTACTCTACGTGGAGAAGCAAGTATTTTTTTGAGGTGGCATTGGTCCTCAAAAAAAAGAGCCACTGGGTGAAATCATCCTGCAAAACGATTTTCATGCCTGCTTCATGGCCAGCAGAGGGCAGCACAGCCTTTGTGAGCGTCGAAATACGCTCCGATGCTTCTTTTTTTTTCTGTGCAAATAAATCAGTGAATGCTGTCTATTTGTTCCTAGGTATCATTTGAGACACTCATATCTCACCTCACTTTCTTAGCTGAATGGGGGAGATGGTTAAGGGGGCGGTGAGTGGGTAGGAGTGGTCATTTAGTGGTTTCTCGTGTCACTTTTTGCAGCCTTCGCACCTCCAACTTGTGGAGGCGCACATCAACCGAGCGCGCGGAGCTTTTTGTTGTGCTAAACAATCGCTTTCTTTTTTTAGGGCCGTAATGAGCGAGGAGGAAAACTTGACGTAGGAGGAAGAATAAAGACACAATGAGATGGCATAAGAGTGCCAGATTTTTACTTCCACCCCCCACGCCCAGTTGAAACAGATGCTGTTTTTAACCCAAAACCTTAATGGGAATCTCTCTGGCCTATGATCGCGTTCCAGTTAAGCCCCAGTGCCCATCTTTCTTTTTTTCTTTTAAATCACGTGCGTATATTAAAAAAAATAACTCTCTCCCTCCTGTCGCAAGGGTCACCTCTGTGAAGTCCTACATTTAGCCAATCAAACCTGCTGCTCTGCGCTCACTTCAAATAGCCCCCACCCATGCGAGCCTTCCTCCATATCAGGCTTGCCCTAAAAGGAGTCCTCATGTTTCCTCTGACCACACAGAATCACGCTTATTATTTTATGGACTGTCATCTTTGAACGCAACCTAAAAGTGTGGATTTTTTCCGGTCACATGTGGGCCTTTCAAACGAGGTATAACCCCCGATGTTGTGCATCAAACTCATCACGACCAGCGCCCCCCCCCCCCCAACACATGCACTCCCCATGTATGTATAAGAGCATTCCAACATTTATTTTGCCTCATCCTGGCAAGGGAGTGAGATCAAAGTGAGAGCCGGCCGCATCTCATCACGGCGGAAATAACAGACCATCTATTCCATTACTGAAATATAATGACGCATGATTAGTCGTGTATGCACTCCTTTCAAGCACCGAATTAACTTTTATTTACTTTTGCCCAATGGTCATTGGGGGGGAGGGGGGAGAGAAATTGTGGCAAAAGATTCAAATGAGGGTAGTTGGAATGTGTGCTAGAATATGCTTGAAATAAATTTAAAGGTTATTTTTTTTCGCTCTCTCTCTCTTTCTCTCGCTCTCAGGTGACTTCATTGTCAGAAAATCAGATCGAGCTGATAAAGCTTTTTATAGAGCAAGGATGAATGTGAAAGGAAATGATAAAAGTGGATATTTGACCACAACACATGGTCAAGTCAAGTCGCATTTATTTATACAGCCCTTAATCGCAAACGGTCTCAAAGGGCTTCACATACCGATAGTTGACAAGAATTCACGACCTTAACCCCCAAGAGAACAAGGAAAAACTTTAAAAAAAAAAAACATTTGTGGCAAAATGAGAAACCTTGAGAAGGGGCCACAGATGGGACAACCTCCTTCCAGGATGACCAGGCTGCAATGGATGCCGAATGGGCAACATTTGACACCATTTCGTACTATACAATGTTAGCTCCAAAGATATTAGCAAGATCAAACTGCTGCAGGGAGACGCCTTCGTAGACAGTAGTGATGGAAAAAGGAAGCTCCAAATTTGCTTCATCAACGAGTTGTTATATTTTTGGACTCCTCTAGATGGCACTCTCTATTCAACATTGGGCTGAAAGCGCAGCGACTTACCATTTCATTTAAATCAACACTGCCATCTAGAGGAATCAAAATTACAACTGGTTCATGAAGCAAATTTGAAGCTTCATTTTCACATCACGATAGTAGACAGATGATAGAACAATGCCAACTGTCTTACAGTCTTTGTCCGCTGTGAAGACCAACTAATATTAGTCCAAAAGAGTCCTAAATACATTTGAGTACGCTTGTTTTGTTCAAAATTGATTGCTATAATGCGTTTAGTGCAGACGGACCTGGTCAGCCAAAAAGTTACGTTTGCATGCAAATTAATTTCTACCGACGGGACTGCTTAATCAGTTCATCGTTTTATTTACGGCATCACTCATGCATCTAAGACCTCGGAGAACATTTTATTTAGTAGCATTTGTCTGCTCTGTGGATGGGCAATCCCTGTACACACTTCTGCAATGACAACAAATACGTTTGCAAATTGGCCAGCATTTGGTTGGGATTTGGTGGGGAATTTGTCAGTTCAAGGTCAGACAGACGGAACTTTAGATGGAGTTGAGTAGTCCTCTCACTCCACGTAAATGGTGTGAGTGAAGCCCGAGGGCACGTTCGCTTTGATTGAAAGCAAACACGAAGGAGAGATGGGAGAACTTTCTCGTGAGTGAACACTCTCATAAAGGTCAATGTGATTGACTGCGCGCAACTTAGTCGTCTTCCTAAGCGGGGATTCTAAACATTGAGTTTTGCTCAACATTCAGCATTTGGGATCATTTCGCTACAAGAGCAATTCTCGCGGTGTATGCCGCCCCGTTGTAAAACCACCATGATAAACATTGTCAAAAAATACAGTGCTGCCTCGAGATACGAATGATCAGAATTTTTAAAGTTACCATCCGTCATACTTCACAAACGCAAGATGAATCAAAATCACTAGTGGAGGTGCATCGGACATTTTGGTGTTGACTTCCCCTTTAGGTAGCGTACTTTTTTCCCCTAAATAAGTGTAGTTACAGTTAAAAGAATAAAACCCATGTCTCATTTTTGTCAAACGGTCAAAACATTTTGGGTGAACTGGATCTGACAGCACCTAATGAAGTGGCCAGCGAATCCGTGCAATGAGTCAGAGAATTTCTCTCATTGGCATTTGCTTCGCTGCCGTTAAAAGCCACCGATTCCGCCAAATGTTTATTTCCATATTTTTGTGTGGTCCGCGGCAATGTTCAGCCTTGACGACACCCCCTCTCCTCCTCCATATTGGACAAAATAATTGACTGTTTTCACCCAAGCGTTCGTCGGCGATCACAGGCCCGCAGATCAAATAGAAGCAGCCGACCAACACGTTGAATTTCCTCGAAAAGAAAATTGGCCCACATGAATATGGATTAATTATTATCGGCCAGTGTACATCTTTTGTTCTCCGACCGATCTTTTTGATGTGTTTTCAGTTGTAAAATACGATCAGGGCGAGGATGCGGGAAATAACTCTATTAGTCCGAGTTCCTTTAATTGTTGCTTCACCGGCGTCATCTTTAATGTAAACGCGGAGTGAACGCGTGAGCGCTTGATTAATCCTGCCGGCTACAAAGGGACGTGAATAGCCAGAAGCTACAGACGAGTGTGTGTGATTGACTTTTCTCATGGAGCCACAGCCCGGACAAAGACTCAAAAGGGGGTCCAAGTGGAAAGAGCCTCAAAAAAAAAAAAAAAAAAAAAAAATGTGCCCAGCAAGCTCCTTCGCTATTTTCCAGCTGCCTTTTGTGGCCTGGGCCACATTTCTTGAATTGTCACTGCCTCTCCGGCACCATCTATACACATCAGTCACAGGGGCTGTCTTATTTATTTTATCTGTTGTCCCCCCCCCCCACTCCCCTCCCCTTTCTCTTTGTTTTTGTTTCCTTTCGTACTGTCAGGTATTTAAGCGGCCTGCCGGTCTTATAGAGCTCCCTGAATGGTCTTGATGGACCCGCGACTCAATGGGCAGCATGTGACCCATCTGACCGAAAGCCCCTTTATGTACCGCCGCTCTTTGTTGTTTTGTTTTTGTGTGTCTGGGAGGAAAGAGGCGAAAAGGAGCACTTCATTGGGTAGGAGGTTACCAACTTGCTCTGTGGAGACATTCAAGGGCCGATTTCATTAGGTGGGAGTCAAACACGGCCATAAATAATAACTTGTGACCCCTCGGGATTGAAAAGTGGAAAGGGTTCAATTGTTGATCGGAAGAGCATCGGAGTGTCCAAACTTTGGCCCGGGCTGCCCAACTTGCATCCTTGGAATATTCTTTACATGGCCCTTGAAAGAAAACGCCCCTGTTCTAGCACTTGAAGAGTGTACTGGAAGATCAAGTCTCTCAATAGCTTGTACTTTATGTCCTGGTTATTGAAAAAAAAACAAAAAAACTTCTGGACTTCTGTATTGGCACGGGCAAAACGATTTTGTAGATTCCTTATGAAATGCGCAAGAAGCGGTACTTTCACGCTCGGTTACACATTGGCTCAAGGCTGATGAAGTGCACCCGCCAACAGGAAAGGCTGCAGCGCTTCTGAGTGGGTAGGGCCATCAATGAAGACGTACGACTCGGCATGATGAATTCACAAGTGACGAAAGAGCCCATGTTGAACCCCTTCTGTGTGTATATTTTCCGTCAGAAAGAAGACTGGCGCTTTGCGCTTTCAGATCGGCTGTTGGTAAATTTTAAAAAGACCCGTAGCATTCAAAAATACAATTATGATAACAATCTTGCGGTCGCGGGTTGAACTGGACTCGTGCGCACGGAAAATGAACAGCATGCAAGGGTTAAAGATTAAGAGACAAGCACACCCCCGCAACACCTACACTGGCTCCTAAATTTGCGTGACCTGGCCGGGATGAGGATTTTGCTGAGTCGCCCCCCCCACCCCCCAACAATGGCCTCTGGGAATTTCTCTGTGTCCCCATCATGCCCCCCTACCATCAGTCCCGGGCTCCCCTGCTACTCTGCACCACTTCCTGTAATCATCCCCACATGTGGTGGTGGCATTTAGCTCCTCTACCATGGCACACATCATTAGGCCCAGCTTTAAGCATGTCTACCATGCTCCAGGCCAAAGTGGGTGGCAGGTTGGGGGTGTGGGGGGTATTTCTTTACGGAGGTGGGAGGTAAGGGGGCAGCTGGAGGTGGGCCTTTAATGAACCAGCGACTGAATTGTACCACCTAGAGAGGTTCTGACATGCTGAGAAGGCCGCGGCCGCCTGACGCGGCGGCGGCCCGACACGGCAGCTCCTTGTCCGGGCGTTCACGTGAAGGGAGTGTCTGTAGGAGTGTCGGCGGGGCGGGCACGGGGGGCAAGGGTCAATCCAGTGAAAGCTGTAAATCCCAGAAAAGGGGACCTGCCTAAAGGTCAGCCAGTCATGGTGATTAGAAGAGCCATCGACAAGATGCGGGGTTGGGGGGGGGGGCCACAAAAGAGTCCCCCCGTGCATGCGACAGCGGGCCATTGTTTTGGCAAATGCCACTTTTGACGACATGGCTTGTATATTTCCACATAATGGAGAGAACATCCTCCGGGGAGAAAAGCAGCATTTCAACAAACGCATGAGAAACATGAAACAATGTCTTGGCTTGCTGACTGAAAATCCGCAAGTGCTATCGTGAGTCCATCTGTCCATTTTCTATATTGCAGAATCAATATCGCCATCGGTTTGAGCCTTCCCAGTTTCAGCCCCAAAAAAGTTGAGATTTTCCATTGAACTTCATTTTCATTGCATTCAGTAGCTCATATGCTGTGCAAATGATGCATATTGGTCAATCTCTCAGACTTAATCAAATGAACTGTAAGCAGACAAACAAAGCACTTATTGAAGGGACTCCACCTTGTTTTTACTCTCTGCTCATCAAACTTACCACCACCCTCATTCTCCGATCCAGCAGTTTCATCAACGTCTTCGTTCCTAAAGTCCACACCGCTTTGGATCGATCGTTTCAGTTTTCTGCATCAAACGACCGCATAAACCTGCAAGAAAAAATACAATTGACCTCGTTCATCTCGATATCGCCGTTTAACAATACAGATATACCAAAAATATTTGTTCAAGTAAACATGATGAAGCAGCGTACATTTCTGATACGAAATCTGTGATCGCGCTTTTTTTTTTTTGCCCCGTTCAGTTACGATTTGTATGCTTTCACACTTTCATAACCAAGTACAAATACTGATCCAACTCCTTGACTGAATGAAATGTAAGTACAGCCTCTGAACTGTACTCAAGTACAGAAATCCAATTGATGCTGTCACGCCACGTTTTGATAACTTTAGCTAACAAAACAAACTTCTCTGCACTCAAAAATAGTTTCCCTCTTTTTACTTTTTTTAACTTACATAGTGCTCATACCGAGAACCAAAACCTACTTCAGGACATTTACTTAGTATTTCTACTTTGTTACCTCCCACCAATGATTCGTGCTAACAAGCTAACGTCCCGCAGATTGATGAAGTTCGTGAAAGCTTTAAACGCTTTGACTTAAAATGATCGAAAGGGGAGGAGGGGCGGCGGTGAGCGCATCGAATCATATTTGCCGTACGTTGGTGTTATTCGTTCTTTTCACCATCGCGACGGGCCGTGTGCAAAAACGAGGTTGTTATTGATGAATGATTCATGCGTGTGGGTGATTCATCACTAATTCCTTTTAATAAGGATAGCGACATGTGTGCTATTCTTGCCATCAACACTGAAGCGTGATCAATCGCGTTACCCTCAAAGGCCAACGCAACCATACAGCGCACATACGCTCGTGTTACATTTTTTTTTTCCACTTAAATGAACAACTATTAAATACGTGTGATGAATTGATTTCACCTGGCATAATTGCCATTAAGTACTTTATTTTGTATTTTGGGGTGGGGGAGTGTTTTCAAAAATTGACTGTGAATTTGTTGCTTGTCTTTTCATTTGACTCAATTCTCACGGGTATGATTTTATCCGAAAAGTTTTCAGTAGAACACTGTGCAAAAGTTTTAAGCCGCATAGAGCTTTTTCAACAGAAGCGATAATGAAACAGACAAAAACTAAAAGGACAAAGTGGGTTCGCAGCCTGACATGCACCCCACCAAAAAGCTTGAGAGAGTACAGGTGTAGTTGCGGGACTTCGGCTCTGCATTTTCTTTACATTAATAAGACACGAATGGAAGAGTCCCCAATCATAATGACCTTCAAAATAGCTTTTAAACAACAATTTCTCCTCTGCAACGGTCTCCCCTTCACTGTCTCTAGTGCACCTTTAATAGTCTTCAGTAAAGCCAATAGCGATATTAAATGTTCATTTATCCATTTTAATATTCATTTACATTTATTTCATATTGTTTTCTGTTTGTTAAAATGTATTTTTGTTCGTATTTTCGCACCTGTGGAACAGTTTAAATAAATGGACATTATTTCCTATGGGAAATATTGCTTCAGTTTTTGTGCTATTCAGTTTTAATCATATATTTGGACGAAATGAATCATGAAAGGCATGGTTTCATCAAACACTGAGGGATACAGGTGAGTATATCCCTGACATTAAAACAAAAATAATCATAATTAGGGCAGCCTAGTGGGCCAGTGGTTAGCGCGTCAACCTCACAGCTCCAGACTTCCTGTGTGGAGTTTGCATGTTCTCCCCATGCCTGCGTGGGTTTTCTCCGGGTACTCCGGTTTCCTCCCACTTTCAAAAAACATGCATGGCAGGCTGATTGAACACTTTAAATTGTCCCAAGGTGTGAGTGTGAGCGTGGATGGTTGTTCGCCTCTGTGTGCCCTGCGATTGGCTGGCAACCAATTTGGATGTCCCCGCCTACTGCCCGAAGACGGCTGGGATCGGCTACAGGACCTCCCGCGACCCTTGTGAGGACAAAGCGGTTCAGAAAATGGATGGATGGATGGATATTGTCCTCCCCAATTAGGGAAACGCGAAGTGTGACGAAATTTGCCCACGCCACACATGATTTTT